>JZKD02S1685400.1:45433-65739 GCA_000966675.3 Picea glauca | reverse complement strand
CTTTAGTCTCACATGCCTAGTTTTGGATTAGTCAACAACCCTAACTTGAAGTAATCATAACTTTGAACCTATAATGTATAAATATATGAAACTGATATACAATGTTATTCAGTGTTTTTTTATGCAATTCCTCCAGGTTTCACTACTTGGAACCTCTAAGAAAAGGATTTATAGCAAAAATGGCACACCTTGCTGAATTCTGGCTTATTCTAGAGAGCGACCTTGTAAAGCATTCCCTGCATGAAATATTCATTGAATTGATTTGAAACTATTACACAAAATACTATAGACTGTACCCTAACCAACACATTTGGTCTCAATTAATTTGGTTATTCTATGAAGAAGTTATGACGTTTTTACTCGAAACACCTGTTTTTGACTAGTTTCAGGACTAGCCACAAACCCTATTTTCCACAGTGTAACTCCCAAAATACGACGACCACAAGATGAATTTGTTACCACAGATACTTGGGTATTTTTTCTCAATGGCACAACAATTTCATGGTTTGCATCATTAGAAAGCACCATCAAAAGAATTTATCCTTCCTTGCATTTCATCCTTATTTTCTTCACCTTCCCTCAGAATTTTGGCTTAGATATCCTTGGTTACCTCAGACACCTGTAGATATTCAATATGCTCAAGTGTGATTAAAATGAGAGAGCCTAGCCTCTTATTTATACTCTCCAAGTAGCTTCATTAAAAACATCTTCTAGGTCACTTTGCCCACTTTCCTTATTTTAGGGTTAACCCACTTCTAATTTCTCCATGAAATTTATTATTTAAATAATTTATTTTGTATTCACCTTGAATTAAGGTACACTCATCACTTAAATTTATTATTTACCTTCTAAAATCCCTTAAACCACTTTGAATACTTTGACCTTTTGGGGCTTCTAGATGACATGCGAGGGTCCTCCAACTTCATAAGGCCATAACTCTCAAACCATGAGGAGTGATGTGACATTCCACATACCACCGAAAATGGAATGACAAGCACTATCGATCTAGGATAGTTTCCTTGACAAATTCACTGTCCTTCATCTCATTATTCAATAATTAATCATGGTTTCCCTTACTCCGCAAAGCGTCTTCCTGTGAGGGATTTCACCATAACGGGACCACTTTGGTGTTCATCCATATTTACTTCTTATCAACCATGACAAAATAATAATGAGTCATATTTAGATCAAACAATATTGGGTCCATTACCCAAACCTTTGTGTTATGGGGATTTCTTCAACGGTTGACATCAATGACAACCAACCTTAATAAAAAAATATGACATAACCGTCCACGATATAGTAAAAACCTGGTGGGGAAATCCAAGTAAGTTCAAAACTGATACCCATGGTATATATTCTATAGCCTCTTGTGATGCTCATATCTTATACATTGCCATGATGCTCTGTAGATTGTTTTTTAAGAAACATCTTGTGCACTTTACCATGGAATGGGTTCCCATAATCCATGAGGTTGCTGAGGGATATACTTTTGATTGGGGACATTATTAAGTGATCAATAACTCCTTAAAGAATATTTATGAAGAGGAGAGGGAAGCTTGTATGGCCAGGTCCAAATTCCAAGAATTCATAGTATGGAGAAAAAAATTCAATGTGCCTAGGATTGCTCATTTTTCATAGTTTGAGAAGATAAAGGGAGAAATGGCTTTAAAATTATGGGAAACTAATCTCGAAGAAAGTAAGAGATTAACCATAGAAGCAAAAGAGGCTTGTATTAATTCTCTTTCAGTAGTAGATTTAGAAATGACTGAGATTGATGTCAATGGTATTCATGATACACTTGTACAAATTGAGATCAGAAAGAGAAAAGAGAATCTAAAGAAAAGCAGAGAGAATGTGAAAAATGATATCCAACAGGTAAATCTTGTTGATTTATATATGGTCAATGATCTGCTGGTAAAACCAAGTTTACAACATCAGACTACACAACAGGCAGTTGTGAAATTTCAAGAGAAATTACCATTGGTACACAAATTGTTTTTCTCATTTGAGTTAAATGAAAATATCGAACATTCCAAGTTCGTTGTGGCACTAATGGAACTTCATGCTCAACTCAATGATAAAAAAAAACCAAGTACATTTGCGAGCAAATAAATGGCAAGTCAAGTGCTAGTAAGCAAAATAAATCTCAGCAAATCCAAAAAATATCTTCATTGTTTATTTTAGTTTTCATTGTATTCTATTTTGAGATCGAAGTATGTGGAATGTCTAAGTACATTTTTTTAAGATATTTTTGTATAAATAAACAAATCTAAGATCTCCTCGAGGCTTCTTCTTGCCGAATGTAAAAGATAACTTATTGAATATCAATTAGAAAGAGAAGACAAAGATTCTACATCTCATTTCCTTGAGTTATGTGCTTTCTGTTTATTTCCATTTCCTAATCATATTTTCTTCACTCAATGGTTCTTGAAGATTCAAAGAACAAAATTTAGTAATAAATCTACTATGATCTATATATTGGAAGTTTGTTCAGTTACAATGTTTCCTTTTTTATTATTGTGAGTAAAACAAGACATGTATCTGCGTAATTTTCCTCATTTTAAATCAACTATCAAGGATTTCTCCTTCATAATTGTTCTATTGCGGATAAGGTAAGATTTATATGTATTTGATACCTTACTTTATTTTGACAGTCTTTTGTTAATCAATTCTACTTTTCATAAGATCAAAATTTAAAAAAACTCAAAGAAAGAGACCTTGCCTCTATGTCTTCTAATCATTAAAATTCATTTGAAGTTGCATCTTAAAACTGAAGGTAGAAAAGAATTACAAAACCATTCTCTTAAATATTTGGATGCCTGACATTATTCTATGAGCCTAGAATAAATCTCAGGAACAACACTGACCATAATCTGCTATAGTTTATGAAGACATGAGGAAAATTCCAGAATGACCACCATCAGGAGTCATCCACACACTTGTAACAATTCCACCTCAATATCAAATATAAAACATATAGTACCAATCGGGTTGTTTATTGCCTCAATCGATCTCCAATCGTGACACTCACCATGGTGCTAGAATCTTGCAGCCATGAGACCTCCGAATGGCCTGACCTCTATGACAAATATCATGACTTCGCTAACACCTACCAGATGTTTTGCACCAACAAAGATGTCACTAATTTCCATCTTCAAGATGGGATATTTTTCCATATGGTCCATCTCTGTGTTCCATCAAGCGAGAAAGTGAATCTGGTTTGGGATTCCCACTATAGTCAGGAGGCAAGACATTTCAGTGTTGAAAAGACAGTGGCAGTGCTGCAACAACATTTTTACTAGGCAGAGCTTCGACATGATGTCAACAAGTATATCGGGTCCTGCACTGCATGTGTTATTTCCCAAATGACCACTAAGAAAAAAGGCATGTACACCCCTCTTCCTACTCCTAAAAATCCTTAGGAATCTATCTCAATGGACTACATGTCAAGCCTTCCATCCACCAAGTAGGGAAATGAATTTGTTTTTATGGTTGTTGATCGCTTTTCCAAGTTGGCGATTATGGCTTCCTGCAAGAAGAGCATCATAATGGAGGTCACTGCCAAGCTATTCTTTGAACTAGTGTGGGTACATTTTGGTATCCCAAAAACCATTATATTATATTGGGACAACTGGTTCCTAATCACATTTTGGTCGAGCCTCTGGTCATTGCTGGACACCAAGCTCACCAAATACATTGCCTTCCACCCCCAGATGGATGGCCAAACTGATGTCGTCAATCAAATGATCATGCATATCCTTCACATGTACAATTCCAAGCACCCACACACATGAGAGGAGATTCTTCCTTATGTTCAACACAGCTAAACCAGATCCATACATAGCTCAATAGACCACATCCCCTTTCAGGTGGGGTTGGGATTCCAACCATTGGATCCCATGGATGTTGCACTACCCCTTGCGACCACCCAGGCCGACTCGTCCCATGCTCTGGCTGACACTGAAAAAGCCTCAAGATTCATTGAGAGGATCTAGCACATCCACCAATAGGTTCAATATATTTTACATAAGTCCAATGCCAAGTACAAGAAGTGCCATGATCAACACCAGGTGCCACACAAGTTTTAGGTGGGAGACAAAGTTTGGTTGCACTTGTAGAAAGAACACCTTACAGGTCCTCATCGGAAGATTCTTCCACTCCATTATGAACCTTAAACCATCACCAAGGTTGTGGGTGACAATTATTTTGAGCTCAACATTTCCCCCTTCCTTGGTTTGCACCGAGTGTTCAATGTGGACCTCCTTTGGCCATATTTTCCACCATTATTGGACACCTTGGAGATCGCATAACAATTGACACCAACAGAGCTCAACCCTGACTACCTGGAATAGGAATCCATTGATAATATCATGGACACATAGGTTAAGGTCACTTACCAATAGACGATCCAACTTTATCGGGTTGTCAAAGCAGGGCAACTCCTGCACCAAGGCAAGTGGCTCACCCGGGCCCAAATTCAACAGAAATTTTCTCATCTGATGGGTAAACTCAACGCAATGGAGACCATTTCCTACTAAGGGGGAAATATTGATCCAGGAGGATATAATTTGCCACCAACCTATTCAAACTAGCTCAAAATGTTTTTTTAACAATTTACTATTTTTCACAGTTTTTCGGGTCCTTAACTTTTGAGGCCATTTTGAGGGCCTAAACGACATTTTTTGTCGATCGGGCACCTCAATGATCACTAAAGGCATTATTTGTCCCCCTAAATGAAGCTCCTCATCAATACCTTTCCAACACACTATCATGCACCAAAAACGGATCTCGTATGCAAACGTTACAACCCTGGGAAGTTAATGTACTAACTTACCCCAACGGGGCCCACATGACTTTTGGCATTTCATCTCCAAGGGTTAGGTTTTTTGGATCTCTAGGATTTTGGCATTGATGTTTATTGTAAAAATTCATTTAGAGCCTCATTGTACACATTTTCTTGTGAATGAGCATAGCCATCACATCTCTTCTCAGTGATAGGCTGCCACCATTCTAGCAAGCTTGTTTCAATCTGCATTTTACAGTTTCAACATATTTATTATTTAATAGAAGTCAATTTTTATTGTATCTCTGTTATTATTCATTGTGTATCTATGTTAATATTATAAATATATTCTTTCATTTCATTCTGCTCATAAATCCGGATCAATGGTATCAGAGCGTCCTGCTCCTTGTCATTTTTTAGTGCATGTTCCCAACGAGGTCAGGGTATAGAGAGTTGGGTCT
The DNA here is from genome assembly GCA_000966675.3 of Picea glauca. Classification (NCBI taxonomy): domain Eukaryota; kingdom Viridiplantae; phylum Streptophyta; class Pinopsida; order Pinales; family Pinaceae; genus Picea; species Picea glauca. The sequence continues at coordinate 60,492 of JZKD02S1685400.1, read as the reverse complement.
CAAGCTTGTTTCTCTTGAGAAAAACTACTCTCACATGCCCAAGAAACCTTCCATGGCAGGCAGAAAAAAAATATTTCTGGAAAGGATATCCTTTCAAAATGTTGCTCGAGGAAGTCCTTGAGTGACAAAGGAATGAGATGATGGACAAATTTGCGCAAATGCTTCGACGACTGCCGACAAGTGACACATCTACATCAAGCGGAGGTGCTACCCCCTTCAAGGTACATATAAATTTTGATATTCCTATATTTTAAGTTCAAATAGATGCAAATGTCATAGATAAATGTTTAAATCTTATATAATGGTATTTTTTTGTCCTCAACGTTTTCAATAGAGAAAATATTACATTTGTGCTCCTCAAGGCCATCCCCCATGTCAAAGATTGGTGGGATACTTTCTGTGAGAAAAATAAAATAGAAGGATCCACATTATTTGCAATTGCACCCACTTGGGGTTCCTTCAGGGATGCTATTAAGGAATAATACTATCCTGTTGGAAGTTAGGATGACTTGTATACAAGATGGACCACACTGTGGCAGGAAAGAGACCAAACAGTGCTAGAGTTTACCAATGTCTTCCATACCTTGCGCACCAAGATGGGTATCAAATATTCTTAGTGACATCTGGTGCTCAAGTACTGTAGTGGTATGCACAGATAAATTCATACAAAAATAGAGTTTTTGGTCATCTTGTCCTTGGGCATGGCCTATTGATATGTCGTCAAAATCGAGCAAAAGCCTAAACAAAAGATGCAGAAGCTTGGGCCTAGGAACCCCTCACAGCAGAAGCATAGCAAGGGAAAACCTAACCTGTAAAAAAAAGGAAAGAGAAAATATGGGAAGCCTTAGGAAAACCAGTCTAAGCCGTAAGAAAAGAAGGACAATGGAAAGATGAAGAAAGACACCGAGAAGTGGTGCGACTTACATAAGATCCCTTGGAATAACACTGTTGATTTCCACTCAAAGAAGTCATTGGTGGCTGAGGTGAAATCCTATGAAACAGATGCGGGTTCTGAATCTGAGTCAAAATAATAAAAGGGGAGACAGATCATTGATGTAGAACCCATTGCCACCATTGCTACCACTAATATCCAACTCGGTGAACCTGATGAGCCAGAGCAAGGAGAGCATCTCTTTCATTCACAGATGTGGGTAAAAGGCACTCCGTTGGAATTTATCGTTGATAGCAATAGCCAAAAGAACCTCATCTCAGTGGAGGTTGTCAAGTGGTTGGTCCTGTCGATAATGATACACCCACAAACCTACACCATTGGATGGCTCCACCAAGGAAGTGATCTTCACGTCAACCAATAGTGTCACATGTCGTATGGCATCATGCCTTTCAAAGATGAGGTATTGTGTGATGTTTCTCCCCTTGAAGTTTGTGATGTTATTTTAGGCCAAGCTTATTTATGAAGACATCATGTTGTATATGAGTCTATGCCTCCAATTGTTATTATTACTTTGAACAGGAAATTGTATAGGATACCCGAGGCAATCCCACCTAGTGCTATTTCCTTGATCTCTTCCAAGAAATGCAGAACGATGATCTCTCAGACTTGGAAGTTTGTCTTCTTCGTTAGTCTCCTTAGAACGAGTGAAATATTGCAGCCACAACCAAGGCCTATGCAGTTGACCTCTTGATCTAGGTGGATATCGATGGCCACCCACCTTTTCCAGCTGGCTCAAAACAACTTTCTGGCAATTTTGGTATTTTACTATTTTTAGCAATTTTTCGGGTCCTGAACTTCTGGAGCCGTTTTGAGGCCCTAAACGATGTTTTTTTGGGTATGTTGTGATCGAAAGTTTTTGTGCAACTATTGTATTCCTTGGATAGATCTTTCCAATGGGCTATTGTATACCTAAAACAAAGATCGTATACAAACGTTACGACCCTGGGAAGTTGATGTACTAACTTACCCAAACGGGGCCCACATGACTTTTGGCACTTCATCTCCTAGGGTTAGGTTTTTGGATGTCTAGGGTTTTGGGAATTCCTCTTTATTGTAAAAAGGACTTCAGAGCCTCATCGTAAGGTTCTTCTTGTGAATAAGCACAATCGTCACATCTCTTCTCAGAGATAAGCCACTACCATTCCAACAAGCTAGTTTTCCGCTGCATTTTACAGTTTCAGCTTATTTCCTTATTGAATAGAAAATTATTTTTACTGTATCTCTATTATTCTGTGTTAAGCATCTATTAATAATCTATATTCATTTCATTATGCTCATAAAATTTGGATCAGTGGTATCAGAGCGGTCTTCTCCTTCTTGTCTTAATACATGTCCCCAACGAGGTCGAAGTACAAAGAGTTGGGTCTCAAGCTTGTTTCTCTTGAGGACAAAAGCTCTAGCATGCCCAAGAAACCTCTCATGGAAGGAGAAAAGAAATATGATGGGAGAGGACATCATTTTAAACTGTTTATTGAGGAATCCCTCACGCAACACAGGAATGAGATGATGGATAGTTTTGCGCAAATCCTTCGGCGGCTACCAACAGGTGACGCATATTCTTCGAGTGGAGGCACCACCCCCTTCAAGGTACAAATAAACTTTGATTTTCCTATATTTGAAGGTCAGATAGACAAAGATGTTGTAGACAAGTGGTTGAATCTACTAGAAGGGTATTTTTCTTTCCATAACTTTTCGAATAGAGAAAATATTACTTTTGCTCTCCTCAAAGCCATTCCCCATGTCAACGATTGGTGGGAAACTTTCTATGAACAAAAGTAAACAGAGGAACCCTCACTATTTACAGTCATGGAAACCTAGGAATCCTTCAGGGATGTTATTAAGGAACAATACTACCCTTTCAGAAGTTATGTTGACTTGTATACCAAATGGACCACACTCGGCAAGAAAGAGATCAAGCAGTGCGAGATTTCACAAATATATTCCATACCTTGCGTACCAAGCTGGGTATCAAAGATTCAGAGTGACATCTGGTGCTCAAGTATTTCTATGGTCTGCATAGATACATCCAAACCGAAATGGAATTTCTAGACATCTTATCCTTGGGCACGACCTACCAATATGCCATCAAAGTCGAGCAGAAGCTCAAACAAAAGACGCGACAATTTGGGCTGGGGAACCCCTCACAACAAAATCTAGGAAAGGGCAACCCCAACCCATAGATCAAAGGATAGAACAAAGATGGACAGTATCAGGAAAACCAGTCCAAGCCGCAAGCAAAGAAGGATACCAATAGACAAAGAAAGATACCAGGAAGTGGTGCAACTTCCATAAAATCCCTTGGCATAACACTGTTGACTTCCACTCAAAGCATTCACTGGTGGCCGAAGTGAAAGCCTTGGAATCAGATGCGGGTTCTGAATCTGAGTCAAAACCAATAAGGGGAAGATGGATCATTGGCATGAAACCCAATGCCACTGTTGCTACCACCAAGCCCCAACATGGTGAACCGGACAAGCCAGAAGAAGGAGAGTGCCTCTTCCATTCACAGATGTGGGTAAAATGCACCCCACTACACTTCATCGTTGATAGTGGTAGCCAGAAGAACCTCATCTCAATAGAGGTCATCATGCAGTTGGCCCTGTCGACAATGCCGCACCCACAACCCAACACCATTGGATGGCTATGCTAAGGAAGTGATCTCCGTGTCAGCCAACAGTGCCGACTATCGTACAACATCAAGCCCTTCAAAGAAGAGGTATTGTGTGATGTTGCTCCTCTTGAAGTTTGTGATGTTCTTTTGGGCCCACCTTATTTATGGAAACGTCATATTGTATACGAGTCTAGGCCTCGTAGTGTTATTATTAATTTGAACAGGAAATTGTATAGGATACCCGAGGCTATCCCACCTAGTGCTATTTCCTTGATATCTGCTAAGCAATGCAGGAAGGTCATCTCTCAGATGGGTAAGTTTGTCTTCTTCGTGATTCGATCTCAAAATGAGTGAAAGATCACAGCCACATCCAAGGTCTCTACGACCAACCTCTCCACACATCAGAAGCAAGTAGATAAGGTCGTGGAAGAATACTCAGATATCTTCTCCTCACCTATCGGGGTAACTCTACACTACCAGGTCAAGCACCCCATTGATCTGACCTTTGGTGCACCGTTGACCAGTGGGCCAGTATATTTCCACTCTCTGTTAGAGAATGAGGAGATCAAGCGACAGATCCAAGAACTTATCCACAAGGGGCACATCTGTCCCATCTCATCACCTTGCGGGAGCCCAATCATGCTAGTACAGAAGAAAGATGGAACCTGACGACTCTGCATTGATTACCAGGCTCTAAATAAAATCATAGTCAGAAACCGGTACCTGATTCCCTGAATCAACGACCTCCTTGATCAACTCACAGGGGAAAATACTTCAGTAAGATTGATCTGAAGTTTGGCTACCACCAGGTCCCGATAGAACATAAATATGTATGGAAGACCGCCTTCAAGTCAAAGGAAGTCCTTTTTCAATGGTTGGTCATGCCCTTTGGTTTGAAAAATGCTCCAGCCACTTTCATGAGGATGATGGATGATATCTTGTGACCATTCACCAATACTTTTGTAGTGGTGTATTTGGATGACATTCTCATTTATAGCAAGACTTGGGGCGAACACTTGTAGCATATTCAGTAGGTTTTGCACACCCTGCGACAGCATAAGATATACGCCAACTTAGCAAAATTCTCCTTTGACATGGACAAGGTCCATTACCTGGGCTACATCATTGATCAACATGACGTACATGTGGATCCAACCAATATCCAAGTCATCTGTGACTGACCAACCCCAACCACACTCACTAAGCTTTGAAGCTTCTTGGGCCTTGCCAATTTCTACCACAGGTTCATGTTGGGATTCTCCCATATTGCAAGGGCCCTAAGCCAAATAACCAAGGGTGGTGGTAAGGAGAAATTTGTGTGAGGCCAGTCCCAACAACAAGCATTCGATGATTTGAAGCAGCGCTTGTGCTCAACCCCAGTACTTTCACTACTAGACCTATAACATCCCTTTGAGATTGAGACAGATGCTTCAAACTATGATGTGGGTGTCGTTCTCACTCAACACGGCCACCCTGTGGCCTATCATAGTGAGACACTATCATATGTTGTCCGTAAGTACCCTACTTATGAAAAAGAAATGTACTCCATTATGAAATCCTGCTGCCAGTGGAGACATTACATTCTTGGGAAGGAGACATTCATCCACATTGATCATAAGCCACTGTAGTTCATGCAGACATAAGGAAAATTCCAGAATGACTTCCATCAAAAGTGGTCCACATACTTGCAGCAATTCCACCTCAACATCAAGTATAAAATGGGAAGCACCAACTGCATCGCCAATTGCCTCAGTAGACCACCAGTTGCGACACTCACCACAGTGCTAGAATCTTGCAGCCATGAGACCTATGGATGGCCCCAATTCTATGAGACAGACCCGAACTTCACCACCACCTACCAAATGTTGGGTGCAAAGGCAGTTGTCCATAATTTCCATTTTCAGGATGGGTTGTTGTGTCATTTGGGCCATATATGTGTTCCATCAAGCAAGTGAGTGAAGCTGATATGGGAATCCCACTACAGTCGGGTGGTAGGACACTTTGGCATCGAAAATATAGTGGTGATGCTACAGAAACAATTCTACTGGACGAAAATTCGATAGGAGGTCAGCAAGTATATCAGGTCTTGCACTGCCTACGCTATGGCCAAACTGACCACTAAGAAACAGGGCCTGTACACCCCTCTTCCTACTCCTGATAGGCCATGGGAATCCATCTCAATGGACTACATGTTGGGCCTCCCATCCACCAAGCGGGGAAATGACTGTGTTTTTGTGGTTTTTGATCGCTTTTCTAAGATGGCGATTCTTGTTTCCTACAAGAAGATAATTACAGTAGAAGCCATTGCCAAGCTCTTCTTTGAATGCATATGGGTACATTTTGGAATCCTACAAACCATTGTCTCAGATCGGGACAGTCGATTTGTCAGCACATTCTGGTCGAGCCTCTAGTCACTGTTGGACACCAAGCTCACCAAATCCACGGCCTTCCACCCCCAGACAGATGGCCAAACTAAGGTTGTAAATCGAATGATTGTGCATATTCTACGCATGTATAATTCCAAGAATCCTCGCACATGGGATGAGAGTCTTCCCAATGTCCAACATAGCTAAAACTGAGCCCTGCATAGCTCAATCAGTCACAACCCCTTTCAGGTGGGGTTGGGATTCCAACCATTGGGTCCCATAGATGTTGCACTTCCCCTTGTGGTCACCTCAGTCGACTCCTCTCTTGCTCCAACTGAGGCTGACAAAGCCATCTGGTTCATTGAGAGGATCCAACACATCCACCAACAGGTTCAGGATATCCTACAGAAGTCCAATGACAAGTACAAGAAGCGCCATGATCAACATCGGGTGCCACATAAGTTTCAGGTGGATGACAAAGTTTGGTTGCACTTGCAGAAAGAACGCCTTACAGGACCCCATCAGAAGCTTCACCCACTCTGTTATGGGTCATACACCATCACCAAGGCTATGGGGGATAATGATTTTAAGCTCAACATTCCTCCTTTCCTTGGCCTGTACCCAGTGTTCAATGTGGACCTCCTTCGGCCTTATTTCCCACCATTATTGGACACCTCAGATGTAGTAGAACAACTGACACCAATAGAGCTCAACCCCGACTACATACAATAGGAATCCAGTGATCATATTGTGGACACATAGATCAAGGGAACTCGACAACAAAGGATCTAGCTTTATCAAGTCGTCAAAGCAGGGCAACTCCTGCACCAAGGCAAGTGGCTCACCTAAGGCCAAATTCAGCAGAAATTTCCTCATCTGATGGGAGAACTCAATGAAATGGAGAATATTGCTTCCTAAGGAGGGAGGATTGATCCAGCTGGATATTGGTGGCCACCCACCTTTTCCAGCTGGCACAAAACAACTTTTTGGCAATTTTGGTATTTTACTATTTTTAGCAGTTTTTCGGGTCCTGAACTTCTAGAGCCGTTTTGAGGCCCTAAATGACATTTTTTTGGGTACGTTGCACTCAAAAAAGTTTGTGAAACTATTGTAGTCCTCGGATATATCTTTCCAATGCGCTATCTTATGCCTAAAACAAAGATCGTATGCAAAAGTTACGACCCCAGGAAGTTGATGTACTAACTTACCCAAACGGGGCCCACATGACTTTTGGCACTTCATCTCCTAGGGTTAGGTTTTTGGATGTCTAAGGTTTTGGGCATTCCTCTTTATTGTAAAAAGGCCTTCAGAGCCTCATTTTAAGGTTCTTCTTGTGAATGAGTGTAGCCGTCACATCTCTTCTCAGACATAAGCCGCCACCATTCCAACAAGCTTGTTTTCCGCTGCATTTTATAGTTTCAGCTTATTTCCTTATTGAATAGAAAACCAGTTTTATTGTATCTCTGTTATTCTATGTTAAGCATATATTAATAATCTATATTCATTTCGCTCTGCTCATAAAATATGGATCACCTCTCCATGCAACAGAACAAAATGGATAAGGTCGCAGAAGAATACAAAGACATCTTTTCCTCACCTACAGGGGTACCTCTGCACTGTCCAGTCAAGCATTCCATCGATATAACCCTTGGTGCATCGCTACCTAGTGATATTTTCCATCGTTGCTCTCTGTTATAAAAATTAGGAGATAAAGTGTTAGATCCAAGAATTTCTCCACAAGGGGCACATTTGACCCATCTCATCACCTTTTTTAAGGCCGATCATTTTGTGTAGAAGAAAGACGAGACCTGACGACTCTGCATTGATTACAGATCCCTAAATAAGATCACAGTTGAGAACTGGTGCTTGACTCCCTCAATCGATAATCTCCTTGATCAGCTCAAGGGCATCAAATACTTTAGTAAGATTGATCTGAAGTCTGGCTACCATCAGGTCCAAATAGAGTGGACAGATGTATGGAAGAATGCCTTCAAGTCAAAAGAAGGTCTTTTTGAATGGTTGGTCATGCCTTTTGGTTTGAAAAATGCCTCAACAAATTTCAAGAGGATGATGGATGATATATTGTGTCCTTTCACCAATTATTTTGTAGTGGTGTATCTAGCTGAAATCCTCATCTGCAACAAGATTTGGGTGGAACACTTGCGGCATATTCAATAGGTTCTACACAATCTGTGACAACACCAACTATAATCCAACTTGGAAACATGCTCCTTTGGAATTGAAAAGGTCTAGTACCTAAGATACTTTTTTGATGAGCATGGTGTGCATGTGGATCCAACCAAGATCCAGGTCATTCGTGACTAGCCAACCCCAACCACACTCGCAGAGCTTTGGAGCTTCTTAGGCCTTGCCAATTTCTATCGCAGGTTCATATTAGGATTCTCCCATATTGCATGGGCCCTCAAACAAGTAACCAGGGGTGGTGGTAAGGCCAAGTTTGTGTGGAGCTTGTCCCAACAACAAGCATTTGATGATTTGAAGCAACGCTTGTGCTTAACCCCAGTACTTTTGTTACCTTTCCTGCAAAAACCCTTTGAGATCGAGACATATGCCTTAGACTATGTTGTGCACGTAGTTCTCACTCAGCATGGACACCCCATGGCCTATCATAGTGAGACACTATCAGATGTTGTCCATAAGTACCCTACTTATGACAAAGAAATGAACTCCATTGTGCAAGCCTACTGCTAGTGGAGGCATTACATTCTCGGGAAGGAGAAAATAATCCACATTGATAATAAGTCGTAATAGTTTATGCAGACAAAAGACAAATTATGGAATGAACACCATTAGAAGTGGTCTACATAATTTCCACAGTTCCACCTCAACATCAAGTATAATACAGGTAGTACCAACCAGTTGATTGATTTCCTCATCCAAAATCCAGTCGCAACACTTACCATGGTGCTAGACTATTGTGGCCACAAGACTTCTGAATGGCCCCACCTCTATGAGAAAGATAATGACTTCGCCACCACCTACTAGATGTTGGGAGGCAACACAAATATCACTAATTTCCATCTTTAGGATGGCCTTTTATGCCATCTGGGCCATCTCTTCTTTCCATCAAGAAGGCGGGCGAAGCTGATTTGGGAAGCCCACTACAATCCGGTTGCAAGACATTTCAGCACTGGAAATATAGTGGCAGTGTTGCAACAACTTTTTCACTGGCCGAAGCTTTGACACGATGTCAACAAGTATATTAGGTCATACACTTCTTGTTCTATTCCCAAACTAGTCACTAAGAAACAAGTCCTATACACCCCTCTACCTACTCCTCATAGGCCCTGGGAATCCATCTCAATGGACTACAAGTTAGGCCTTCCATCCAACAAGTAGAAAAATGACTCTGTTTTGTGGTTGTTGAACATTTTCCCAAGATGGCGATTCTGGCCGCCTGCAAGAAGAGCATCACCATGGAGGCCACTACCAAGATCTTTTTTGAACGAGTGTGGATACATTTTGGTATCTCACAAACCATTATCTTAGATCACGATAGTCATTTCCTCAACACATTCCGGTCGAGCCTCTAGTCATTGTTGGACACCAAGCTCACCAAATCCAATTCCTTCCACCCCTAGATAGATGGAAAAACTGAGGCCGTCAACTAGATGATCATACCATGTACAATTCCAATCACCCCCACACATAGGACGAGAGTCTTCCTTTTGTTCAAAATAGCTACAACAAAGCCATACATAGCTCAACTGACCAAAACCCCTTTCAGGTGGGGTTGGGATTCCAACCATTGGGTCCCATGGATGTTGCACTAAACCTTGCAGCCAACTAGAACGACTCATCCCATGCTCCGACTAAAGCTGACAAATCCTCCCTATTCATTGAGCAGATATCTGAAGTTAGTTTGATTCGAATACAAGGTCAATGTTGGATCTTAGGGAGGATCCACAACTGATGGAGAAAGATCATCAACGTATCCCAAGAATCTCTAAGGTGGTTGGGCCTCTTAAAGCCTATATAAGGAGGCCTCCTCATGGTGAAAGAGGGGGACATTGAAGGCATCAAACTTATGATCTCATAAGAGAGAATAAATAGTGAAAGCATATTCATTTTTATTGTGGATTATTTGAGCAAGGGGATGGACAAGGAGACCTAGATGAGGCTGCTACATCTGCATCTACACTTGTAAGCACCTTATTTTGTTCTCATTAATACATGTGCTTGGCATGTTTCCTTCAAGATTGTGTACATCTGCATGAACTTGTATTTGATGCATAGATCTAGTTTTGAGCTAATCATGGTAGAATAGGAAGTATGCTTTGTCTTTGTTGTTTATTGGATTGCAGGACTTGTTGAAGAGCTTAGGGATCAAAGCTCAACTTGGACTAGGTGAGGACAAACATTGTAAAAATGTACTCATATCTTTTTCCTCTTCTCTATAGATTATCTTAGCCAGGTTTAAAGGAATTTCAGTGATCAAAGTTAGCAATTTTTTGTCTTGGTCATAGGGGTCTAAGATCCAAGAGGGAATTCACATGTCCGCAGGGGAATTTTCCTACACCAGATGTCTAGGGTTTTGGCATTGATTTTTATTGTAAAAAGGCATTCAGAGCCTCATTGTACTCATATACCTGCGAATGAGCATATCTGTCACATATCTTCTCAGAGATAAGCATCCACCATTATAGAAAAATTGTTTTAGTCTATATTTTATAGTTTCAACATATTTCTTATTTAATATAAGTCAATTTTTACTGTATCTCTGTTATTATTCACAATGTCTCTGTGTTAATATTATAAACCTATTCTTTCATTTCGTTCTTCTCATAAATCTGGATGAGTGGTATCAGAATGGTCTGATCCTTGATATTTGTTAGTGCATGTCCCCAACGAGGTCATGGTATAGAGAGTTGGCTCTCGAGTTTGTTTCTCTTCAGGACAACTACTCTCGCATGCCCAAGAAACCTTCCATGGTGGGAAAAAAGAAAGACGACAGGACAAGATATCCTTTCAAAATGTTTCTTAAGGAATCCCTCAAGTGAAAGAGGAATGATATGATGGAGAACTTTGCGCAAATCCTTCGATGACTGACGACAAGAGACTCATCTACCTCAAGTGGAGGCGAAGCCCCCTTCAATGTGCAAATCAATTTAGGTATTCCTATATTTGAAGGTCAAATATATGTTGATGTCGTAGACAAATGGTTAAAGCTTCTAGAAGGGTATTTGTTTGTCCACAACTTTTCCAATAGAGAAAATATTAAATTTTCACTACTTAAGGACATCCCCCATGTCAAAGATTGGTTGGAGACTTTATGTGAGCAAGAGGAAATAAAGGGATCCACATTATTTATAGTTCCACCGAGTCGGGGTTCCTTGAGGGATGTTATTAAGGAACAATGCTACCCTATTGGAAGTCATGATGAATTGTATAAAAGATGAACCACACTGTGGTAGGAAAGAGACCAGAAAGTGTTAGAGTTCACCAATGTCTTCCATACCTTCCCCACCAAGTTGGGTATCAAATATTCTAAGTGACATTTGGTGCTCAAATACCATGGTTGTCTACATAGATACATCTAGACAAAAATGGAGTTTTTGGACATTTCGTCCTTGGGTGTGGCCTATAGATATGTCATCCAAATTGAGCAGAAGCTTAAACAAAAGATGCAACAGTTTGAGCCTGGGAACTCCTCACAACAGAAGCAGGGAAAGGGTAGCCCAAACCCATAGAAAAAAGGATAGAGAAAACATGGGCAGCCTTAGGACAACTAGTCTAAGCTGCAAGAAAAGAAGGAAAATGGAAGGACAAAGAAAGATACCGAGAAGTGGTACGACTTCCATAAGATCCCTTGGTATAACATTGTTGATTTCCACTCAAAGCAGTCATTGGTGGCTAAGGTGAAAGCATATTAATCAAATGCGAGTTCCGAATCTGAGTCAGAAATAGAAAAGGGGAGACATATCATTGACACAAAACCAAGCGCCACCATTGCTACCACCAAGATCCATCCCGATGAACCTGATGAGCCAGAGGAAGGCGAGCACCTATTTCATTCAAATATGTGGGTGAAAGTCACTTCACTGCACTTCATCATTGATAGTGGTATCCAAAAGAACCTCATCTCAGCGGAGGTCATCAAGCGGATGGCCATGCCGGCAATGCCGCACCCACAACCCTACACCATCGGATGGCTTCACCAACAAAGGAATGATTGAGGCCCCTAAATGAATATCCTCATCAATAAATTTCCAACTATCTATCGTGTTTCCAAAGAAAAGTTTGTATGAAAAAGTTATGACCCTGGGAAATTAAGGTACTAACTTACCCCAACGGGTCCCACATGACTTTTGGTGTTTCATCTCCTAGAGTTAGGTTTTTTGGATGTATAGGGTTTTGATATTGATGCTTATTGTAAGAAGGCCTTCAAAGCCTCATTGTACTCATCTTCTTGCGAATGAGCGTAGCCATCACATCTCTTATCAGAAATAAGTTTCCACCATTCTAGCAAGCTTGTTTCAGTGTGCATTTTATAGTTTCAACATATTTATTATTCAATATAAGTCAAGTTTTACTATATCTCTGTTATTATTCACCGTGTCTCTATTTTGATATTATAAATCTATTCTTTTATTTTGTTCTTCTCATAAATCTGGATCAGTGGTATTAGAGTGGTCTTCTCCTTGTCATTTTTTAGTGCATGTCCTCGACGAGGTCATGGTTTAGAGAGTGGGGTCTCAAGCTTGTTTCTCTTGAGGAAAAATGCTCTCGCACACCCAAGACACCTTCCATGGTGGGAAAAAATAAATACGATGGGACAAGAGATCCTTTCAAAATGTTGTTCAAGGAAGCGCTTGAGCGACAAAGGAACGAAATGATGGATAGATTTGCGCAAATCCTTTGACAACTGTCAACACGCGACACATTTACCTCAAGCAGAGGGTCCACATTCAAGGTATAGATCAATTTTGATGTTCCTATATTTCAAGGTCAAATAGATGTGGATACCGTAGATAAATGGTTAAACCTTCTAGAATGGTATTTTTCTGTCCACAATTTTTCCGATAGAGAAAATATTACATTTGAACTCCTTAAGGTCGTCCCCCATGCCAAATATCGGTGGGAGACTTTCTTTGAGAAAAAGAAAATAAAGGGATTCACATTATTTGCATTTGTACCCACTTGGGGTTCCTTTAGGGATGCTATTAAGGAACAATACTACCTTGTTAGAAGTTACGACCACTTGTATACAAGATGGACCACACTGCAACAGTAAAGAGATCAAATAGTGCTAGAGTTCACCAATGTCTTCCATACCTTGTGCACCAAGATAAGTATCAAAGATTTTGAGAAACATCTAGTGCTCAAGTACTGCGACGATCTACATAGATACATACATATATAATTTGAGTTTTTGGACATCTCGTCCTTGGGCGTGGCCTATTGATATGTCGTCAAAATCAAGTAGAAGCTTAGAAAAAAGACACGACATTTTCATCCTGGGAACCCCTCACAGAAGAAGGAGGACAAGGGAATCCCCAACCCATAGAACAAAGGAAAAATAAAATATGGGAAGCCTCAGGACAACCAGTCCAAGCTACAAGAAAAGAAGGACAATGAAAGATGAAGAAAAATACCAGGAAGTGGTGTGAATTCCATAAGAGCCCCTGGCATAACACTGTTGATTGCCACTCAAAGAAGTCATTGTTGGATCAGGTGAAAACCTATGGATAAGATGCATTTTATGACTCTTATTCAAAATTAAAAAAGTTAAGACAAATCATTGAAACAGAACCTAGTTCCACCATTTCTAACACCAAGATCCAGCCTGGTGAACCTGATGAGCTAGAGGAAGGAGAGAGCCTCTTTCATTCACACATATGGGTGAAAGGAACTTCGCTGCACTTCATTGTTGATAGCGGTAGCCATAAGAACCTCATCTCAATAGAGGTAGTCAAGCGGTTGGCCCTACCAGAAATGTCGCACCCACAACCCTACACCATCGGATGGCTCCGCCAAGGAAGTGATCTTCACGTCGGCCAATAGTGTCGCTTGTCGTACGACATCAATCCTTTCAAAGATGAGATATTGTGTGATGTTGCTCCACTTGAAGTTTGTGATGTTCTTTTGGGCCAACCTTATTTATGGAAACTTCATGTTGTATATGAGTCTAGGCCTCAAAGTCTTATTATTACTTTGAACAGGAAATTGTACAGTATACCCAAGGTAGTCCCACCTAGTGCTATTTCCTTGATCTCTACCAGGAAATGCAGGAAGGTCATTTCTCATACCAGGAAGTTTGTCTTCTTCATGATTCACTCTTAGAACAAGAGAAATATTGCATCCACAACCAAGGCATATGCGTTCGACCTCTCCACGCAGTAGAAGAAAATGGATAAGGTTGTGGAAGAATACAAAGACATCTTCTCCTCATCTACTGGGGTACCTCTGCACTGCCAAGTCAAGCATTTCATCGATCTAACCCTAGACACACTACTACCCAATGGGTCAGTGTTATCCACAATTTTGGTCATTGTGATGATCTCATGGTGATGGTATGATGATAACCAATCAAACTCCTCATTAAAGAATTCCTTCCTGAAAGAGGTTGCACTTATCTATTTCCAGAAATCATGTTTTGAGGAATGTTCGCAGGCTGCATATATACTCTCCTGCGAGAACCCTTCATTCTCGTAGGCTGCCTTCAGCTGGGGTGTGAACTTCTCGCACTATAATCATTGCTAGGGTGCGAACATATTTTTACATGGGAAAAAGATAAGATTCTCGAGCCTTCTAGAAGGGAATCTTCTAGAATATTGAGTTGGTATTTGAATGGTTGTTCAGAGGCTGGCATTCCAGATTTATTGGGATCATTCTTATCCTAGCAACTAACCTATTCTCTCCTATAAATTGATGAGAATAATCATGGAAAGGGTTAAGTTGGAAAGCTTGAGAGATCTATTGGAGAATTGATGCATGATTGTATGGAGAATTGATGCTGTAGCAGATAGAGACAACAACAAGGTCATCACAAGCAGTTGATTTTCTTCATGCATGAGCAAGTGTGTGTGTCAGAACTAGAAGCCATTGAAAGGAGATCTACGACATCAAGGCTCAAGTTGTATATTTCTCTTTCAGTTAATTCAATACA
>JZKD02S1685400.1:29367-45003 GCA_000966675.3 Picea glauca | reverse complement strand
TCTTAGTTCATTCAATAGTCTAGATCTAGGGAAAGAGTAGTATTCTGTCTTGCTTTGTTCTAGATCCAGGTGGATCTAGGGAGATTGGTCTGTGTCCGCACTCATGAATTTATCCAGAAACAAAATTGGTGACTCCGCTGGGGATATTATCCCTTTTGTCTTTATGGTTTTGAATTTTCTATGGCCATTTTCTCTATTTTCCTTTTTCTCCTGACTTGTCAGTATCTGAGTCCTTAGTATACCCTGAGTGACCTTCTGGGTCTAAAAGCCATTTTGGATTTTGCTTGATTTTTCAAAATTTTCATTAGTTTCAGAGATTCTCGCACTGTGTCCATTAGCAGCCTGCGAGAGCCACTAAGGTTCGCACCTTGCTTATATACTCCAGTGCGAACTGTTCGCATTCTGCATCAAATTAGCCTGCGAGAACAAATGCTTCTCGCACTGTGTTACACACTGGCCTGCGAACATCTTTTTGAAATTTGTTGGATTCCAATTCTGACTTTTGCAATAGCTCAGTAAGGTTGATTTAAGTCTTTTTGACTCTTTGGATCATTGGCTTACCTATTTTTGCTTTCATTTGCTTGCTAGACTTGATCTAGGGTTTCTAGGCCTTTTCTTGTTTTGGGAACTTGACTCTCATTTCTTAGCCTCTGTGGGCATTTTTCTTCTCTCTGATTACTGGAGTTGGATGTGTCGTGTTGGTTAAGAATCAGTGATTGATTGGGAGTTAAGATTTCAGTGTTTCTTATGTGATTGCTGGTTTGAATGGACAATTTTCATTTACATTAAGAAACTCCTTGGTTTCCTTGTTGTTCTTACTTTCATTGAAAGTTTTGGTTGAGTTGTAGTTGATTGTTTGATATTGGTGATTTGATTTTCTTTTCTCTGTTATCGGAGTTCTTCTTGGAAAGTGAACTACATGTTTTCTTTCAAGTTTTGTTTTTGCTTTGTTGAAAACATCGAAAATCAAAGTTTTAGAGTATTGAAGTTTTGAAAAAGACATTTAGAAAGTGTTCATTGATACATGATTGTTTGCATTCACATTCAAACGGAAATTGAGCATTGCATTTGCATTATAATTTTGAGATTGATTCAGAAATTGTTCTCTCTCTCCCTTAACTAGGATTCATGGAATGAAATGAGTAATTTTTCATCATATCCTTGCATGGTTTGGGTCAGAGTCACATATCATGAGTTTCACTTCCGTTGCCTTTGAGTAAACAACAGCTTTTAAAAACATTGCGCAATATTAAAATGTATCTAGCAACTCTTTTCTAGGTCTCTTTTACACCAACATTTAGCTAGGCTAGTGCTTTGGAGTAGGAAGAGAGACACACTATCCAAAAGCTCAAAAACACACAATAGAATCTTGAGTTAGGGAGTGTAAAATTCCATTGGCAGCATATTGTCCTGGGAAGCCCTTCTATCACAAGGGTCAAGCATTAGGTCGCATTGGTGTTGACAGGGATACTCACCCGCTTTGTTGACATCAGTGTAGAGATTGCACGTATTACGGGGATCACTCCGAGGTATACCCACAATTATGAGCGGAAGCCTTTGAGTTGGTTTCGGGCTTTGTTAACCTGCCCTTGCGTGTGGATCGGACTAACGACCGTTCCCCCAGGCTGTACTGTTGTTTGTGGTGACCTTAGTTGCTTATCTCTCTAGTTTCTTACCCAAGGTGACTGTGGAGGGGAAAGTCTTCACGGTACCTGGAATCGACGTTGATCAAACTCACTTGGGCTCCTTGGAAGGTAAATCCACAATTACTACGTGGAAGCCTTAGAGAGTAAATCCACAATTACTGGCATGGAAGATTTCACCAGGGTGTAAGTCTATTAAGCAGGTCGTCAACGTAAATTTTCCACCCTAGCCCCGCCCCTTCTCATTTCATTGTTGCGACGTTGGATTTCATCACCAACTAGTGGCTTCGGCATTAGAAGGTATTGTTTGCTTGGTAATTGTCTCTAGATTTTGTTTACTAGTGTATGCTGTTGTTTTCTCGTAGTTGACCATATGATTTTCATTGGGGAGTTTGTTACTTGTTTACAATTGCTCCCCCACGACGTTCACGTAGGATGCAAGGTTTGTCTTCGGAACGTCCGAAAGCTTCACAACCTTTGCACACAACAACACCTGAGGGTACCCCTGAGGACTCTCCTCGTCCGGGTGAAATCCCTCTGGTTCCTTTAACACACGTTGACGTCAGTGACGTCCCATAAGTTTTTACACCACCTCCACAAGTAGAATCTACTGATCCTCCTGCTGAGTTTCGAATTACCAATACCGTAGAGGACCACCACATTCGTCGTGGTGAACGACCTTTAGGACGATTTCATCTTTCTGAAGAAACTCTTACTGTATCTTCTGAATCACTTGCTGGGCCTTCTCATGGGGCAGTAGGCCAAGATCCTTCTTAGTCTGGTGATTTCCGACGAGTCTTGTTTGGTACTGAATCCCCTGTCTATGAAGTCATCGACCCTTCTGTGTTTCCCGAACAAGAAACTGCACCAGAGATTACCACTTATCGTTTTGTTCTCCCTCCCGAGATAGCCCATCTCGCAAATACTACGAGTGTCCAAACCGAGATCCCTGCAACTACTCTTGCACCTATTAACACCCAGAGAACACCTGAGGCTAATCCGAATTTACCCCCTGGTTACCATGCATTAAATGTTACACATCCAACACCTCCATAAACCCCTACTGGTTCTCCAGGTGGTCCTCATTTTCCTGGGCATCCTATTCTCGGTTTCATCCCGAGACTCCCTCAGTTTCCCACTGGCACTGCTAATCCTAGTGGTACTATATCGACCGTTGCACCAAATGTACAGATTCCTATTGGTGGACAGGGTAGCACGTTTCCTTTCCCTTTCCCTTTTCCCGGACAACACATAGTGACTACACAACCCACGATTGGTACACAAATTCCGGGTGGAACTATTCCTTTGATAGGGGGACCAACCTCTCCTTTAGGCCAAAACATACCTTCTGCGTTGGCCCAGTATTGGAATCATCTCGTGCAGAATTTTCCTCAAAATATTGGGGGGCAGCAAGTTGTCCCTAATGTAGGCCAACCGTATCCAGGTGTGACCAATCCTATTTGGGGTTTGAGTCAGAGTTCTCAACCCCAGATCCCTGTTCAGACTCAAGGTCAAAATCCTTGGGGTTACTATCCTATCCAACCACCACAGAACCAACCAGGATCTTCCCTCTGGGGGAAAAATGCATACGGTCCCACTGGTTTACCGACGGGGCTTCCACCCCAAAGTCACCAGTATCCACAAGTGAATCGGCAATTGCCTTTTCTTGCTACCTTGGATTTGTCCGATTTGTCTAGGATTCTCAATGATCCTATCCGTCACTCTCCCCAATGGCCTGCTATTCCTGCAAAGCTTCCATCCGATATTCCAAAATTCGATGGAAAGGTGGGAGAGGAACCGAATAATCATGTCATGACTTTCCATTTGTGGTGTTCGTCCAACTCATTGATGGACGACTCCATTCGCCTACATCTTTTTCAACGCACTCTTACGGGTGCTGCTGCGAAGTGGTACATTGAATTACCACGAGGTTTCTTCTCGGATTTCAACACCCTTTCCATGGCCTTTCTCACACATTACCAGTTACCGATCCGTTACGATACCGGGACTGAGATTTTAACCTCCTTTAAACAAGGTATTGACACTCATATATCTGATCATATTCATGAGTGGCGGAGGAGGCGACGTCTCATCAAACTCGAGCTTCTCGATCAGTTACTGGCTGAATGGTTTACAAAATATTTTGTAAACAAAATTGGAAAAGACATTGCTATGGGCGGTGTTGTAACCGAAGAGCAGGCTATCAGTCGTGCTCAATATTTGGATCTCTTTTATTCGCAAACGAGAACTTTGTATGATTTACTACCTGATCTACCTCGTCCTGGAACTTCCAGCACTTCTACTGCTCCGGCTGCCTCGCATGCCGCTGATGGTGTGATTGGTACCACTCATAGCCACTCACATTCCATTTCTACTACCACCCCAAAATCCAATCCTTCTAATATTCAAAATGCTCCGTCTCCTGCCCCTCCCACCGGTAAAACCTCCGAAGTAAACGCAGTTCAATCTACGCCTACCGGTAAGAACAAATCCAAGAAGGGGAGAGGCAAGACTAAGGAGAGTAAAAACACTAATCCAAACGAGCAAACCAAATCCTCTGTTGAAGATAGGGATAAGCGCAAACCATGCTACCCTTGCCTTATCTATGGTGACGATCACTACACAAAGGATTGTCTGAGACATGCCGAAGTCAACAAGTTCCTTCAAGGAACGCCCAAACCTTCTACGCCAGCAGTCTTGTCTCAACCTTTCCCGTCTCAACAACAGGCTTCGTTGGTCATTCATGACCAACCATCTTCTTCTACATCATCTTATGTTTTGATGTGAATGGGTGATTCGAACAAAGACAATGTTGCACTCACCACTAGAGCTAAAGACTATACCCCCTCTAAGGAGAAGGTTAACGATGCACCTCCTGATCTGGTCCAACTTTCTCCACCGAACCCACCTATGACTGATCCTCTTCATCTCGAATGACCAAACCTAGATACAGTTATACGACCACCCCCGAAAGGTGTCGTTAAGAAGTCGACATTCAATCCTCATGCTCGGGCCACCCAGAACTATAGCATAGTCGAAGATTTAGCCCAAGCACCTTCTGCGATGTCTACCTTGGAAGTCCTTCAATCTTGTCCTGCACAGCGAAGGGCTCTGTTGAAAGCCATAGGTGGAATCGATCCCACAGATACGAATCTGATAGTCTTTAACTTGGATGATCATATTCCAAGGTTACCCCCACAACTTGCATTTCAAATACAAGTTGTTGTTGCCAACAAGAGTATTTGTCAGACTGTTTTTGACGAGGGTGCTTCTACGTGCGTGATGTCTTTTACTTGTTGGAAAGCCATTGGTTCTCCTCCTTTAACCGAATCCAAAAATACTTTGCGAGCCTTCAATGGCTCGGGTTTTAAGCCTTATGGTGTTCTACCGTCATTGCCTGTCACTTTGGAAGGTAAGACCGTCCAAGTGGAAGTGGAAGTTTTTGATACTCCCTTGGATTATAATCTTTTACTTGGTCATAGCTGGGTTGACTCTATGCGTGCCGTTGTCTCTACCCTTTTCCGTGTCTTACGTTTTCCTCACCAAGGAAAAGTTGTTACGGTCGATCAACTCGCCTTTTTCAATGCTGATACTCATGTTGGCAACATGCCTTTCATCGCTAAAACCCCACCGGGTTATGAGAATGTTGGAGTCGGTCTTTTAAAAGACTCTTCATTGATGGGAACTTTCCCCATACCACTGCCATCCGATATTCCACGCCCGTTCATTTCTTCTATTAATATGGTCTCTGCTATACCTCACGAACTCCCTGTGTCTGTTGACCCTTGGATAGTACCTGATCTTGGAGATCATGTTTGTTTCGACGACGTTATGCCGTTAATTCCGGTTGAGTCCGCTTACCAAGCTATTCAATCGGCAACACTTACTACTTTTTCTCTTTGAAGAGTTGTCTCCTGACCCTTTTCGAGTTGTCTTTCCAACTGACGAGATGATTATGTCCGTCATGGCAGATACCCGTTGGGACGATGGACATCATCGTTCCATTTTGTTTTTGGAGCAACACACTCTCGAGAATTACCAACGGATTTCGACTCCATCGACCGTTGTGGTCATCACGACCGTTCCTGGAACTACACATGATGTGTTTGCAGAAGGGAACCTTAGCAACATTTCACCCACGATTCCCATAGATATTTTCGTAAGACTTGGGATCATCGAGAATGTTCACATTGGAGCTTCGTGTTCTCCCGAAGAAATTGTCATTTATACTTCCTTGTTTAAAGAATTTTGCGATATCTTTGCCTGGAGTTACGAAGAAATGTCGGGTATTGACCCCTCTATTGTGGTCCATGAAATTAAGACATACCTCAGAGCCAAACCAGTCCGGCAGTGCCTCCGTCCTGTCCATCCACGTAAAGCCGCAACCATTAAACTTGAAGTTGAAAAACTCCTTAAGGCTGGTTTTATCTATCCAGTGGCCTTGACAGAATGGGTTTCTAACCCAATACCGATCGATAAAAAGGGTGGTAGTATTCGCATCTGTGTTGATTATCGAGATATCAACAAAGCTTGTCCTAAGGACAATTTTCCAACCCCTTTCGTCGACCAGATCGTCGACGACTGTGCCGGCAGTGAAATCTTTTCCCTCATGGATGGATTTTCCGTCTATAATCAAATCATTATCGCTCCTGAGGACCAACACAAAACGACTTTCATTTGTCCTTGGGGTACTTTCGCCTACTTTAAACTTCCTTTTGGTCCAAAGAACACAGGTGCTACGTTCCAACGTGCTATGTCTTACGCATTTCACGATATTAAGCATATTATTCAACCTTATTTGGACGATTTGCCAACTCACTCTTTACGACGAGTCGATCACCCTATGCATCTCCGAGCGATTTTCATTCGTTGTCGATTCTATCACATTCGCTTGAATCCTCATAAGTATGTCTTTTGCATAGAATTTGGCCGTCTCCTCGGTTTTATCGTTTCACGCCATGGGATCCGAGTTGATCCTATCAAAGTCAAGGTGATTCTTAATCTCCCTCCTCCTTCTTCTTTGCGTCAGCTACAAAGTTTGCAGGGGAAAGAAAACTTTCTTCGTCGCTTCATCCCGAATTACGCTGAGATTACTCGGGGTTTTACACGTCTTCTAAAGAAAGGTTCTACATTTGTCTAGGATAAAACTGCTAACGATGCCTTTGAAGCCTTGAAACTGTCCCTCACGAAAGCTCCTCTTCTGTTCCCTCCAGATTATAGTCGAGATTACTTTCTTTACTTAGCTGCTTCCGAGTATACCATTGGTATGGTCCTCGTTCAAGAGGATGATAACCATGATGAACATGTTATCTATTATTTGAGTTGAAGTTTAACTTCCACGGAAATCAAATACCAACATGTTGAGAAGCTGGCCTTGGCTGCTGTACAAGCCGTTCAACGTTTTCGTCATTATATGCTCGCCAAGAAAACTACAGTGATTTCACACTGCAACCCCATGCAATATATATTGACTCGTCAATTGCTGGGGGGAAAATACTCCAAGTGGATTGTTATTCTCCAGGAGTTCAATTTGGAATTCGATCGAGCCACGTCGAAGAAGTCTCTAGTTTTCGCTGAGTTGATTTTTGATTTTCCCCACACTGCAACAGAAACAGTAGTAGTTGATTCGTTACCTGACGAGTCACTTTTCCTTATCAGTACCGACGATATTTGGTACGGAGATATCATTATATATCTCCAAACTCAAACTTTCCTACCTGCGTTGTCCAGTGTTGAACGTCGTCGTGTTCATTATCAAGCACGTCATTATATTATCCTCGGCGATACTCTTTACCGTCAAGGCATTGACTCTGTCTTTCGGCGGTGTTTGACTTTTGACGAAGCTGAGAAAGCTTTGAATGACTGCCACTCTGGAGCATGTGGTGGTCATATGTCTGGGTATGCTACTGCTCAGAAAATCTTACGTGCAGGTTACTTTTGGCCTTCCTTGTTTACTGATTGCATTACTGCTGTTCAAAAGTGTCATGCCTACCAGACCTACAATCAGAAGATTCGGTCTCATCCTGCTCCCCTTCATCCTGTAGTTTCCGTAGGCCCTTTTGCTAAATGGGGCATTGATTTTATGACATGTCACCCTCACTCAGCCGGGGGGCATGGTTACATTATCGTCGCTGTTGATTATTTTACTAAGTGGGCTGAGGCAATGCCGACATTCGATAATACTGGGAATACTGCAACACTTTTTCTTTTTAACCATGTCGTTACTCATTTTGGTGTTCCTCGGGCTATTGTTACCGATCACGGTAGTCATTTTAGAATTAATATGATGTCTGAACTTACTGAGAAGTTGGGCCTTCGTCATGATAGCTCAACACCCTATTATCCACAGGATAATGGCCAGGTTGAAGCCATCAATAAGGTTCTCATCACTATGATTCGAAGGATGATAGGGATACATAAAACCAGTTGGCACACAATGTTATTTTCGGCATTGTGGGCATATCGGACGTCTGTTAAGTCTGCCACAGGATTCACGCCTTTTCGATTAGTTTATGGAATGGAAGCCATTCTACCAATAGAATGCGAAATACCATCTTTGAAGCTAGCTGTAGAGCTCTTACCTAATACTTCTGCCGAAGAGGAACGTCTGTTGTATTTGATGCGATTAGACGAGACTCGCCGCGACACTACTTTGGTAATCGAAGCCCAGAAGAAATGTGTTAAGGAATAGTATGACAAGCATGTCAAACCTCATGTCTTCTCTGAAGGAGATCTTGTTCTTTTATATGAACAAGATAAAGATGTCTTAGGAGCTAGAAAATTTGAACCAATGTGGCGTGGTCCTTACATTGTTATTAAAGTTTTGGCAAAAGGAGCATATGAGTTAGTGGATTATGATGGGGTACCTTTGAGTGAACCCAGAAATGGGTTGTACTTAAAGAAGTACTATGCATGAGTTATTTGTGCATGAAGTACTTGTAGTTTTATGTATCATACTGAGTGTGTGTGGTATGTTTAGTTTTGCGTTTGACGTTATTTAGTCTCTGCCCTTACGTGACGTTGTGTTTGGTTGCCATATGTCAGAGTATTCGCTACCTTATATTGGCTTCGCTGACGACGCTAGCCGTAGTACTCAGAACCTAGCTTCTGCTGCCTGGGCAATCTATGCCCCAACAAACGAGCTTATATCTTTATGAGGTGTATGTCTTGGCCGAGCAACCAACAACATAGCAGAGTATAGTTTCGTTATTGATTTATTGGTTGATGCTATATCTCTTGGAATTCATAGTTTGGTTGTGCAACTTGACTCGCAGCTAGTGGTGCTACAACTAAGTAATGTCTACTCTATTCGAAGTCCTACATTATTAAGAATTTATTTGCAAATTCGCCTCTTGGAAAGACATTTTGATTATATTGAATATCAACACATTCCGAGAAGTCTTAATACATTAACAGATGCTTTGGCTAATTACATATTAGACAGACATTTGAACAATTTATAAATCAAACACATGTACACAAATGTAAAGTAAGCCGGTAGAAACCATGTATATATATATAACGATCAAAGTTTGTTTTTACAAAATGAGTCCGAAGACCAAAATATCAAAATGGAAGCTCATGGCTTCTACATAACGATATCATGACATCAATGATGTTCACGATAGCACATTAAAGTCCTGGCCACTCTACGGAGTAAGCGACCCATAGAGGCAGAGACTCCCACGGTGTGAC
This sequence comes from Picea glauca, assembly GCA_000966675.3. Classification (NCBI taxonomy): domain Eukaryota; kingdom Viridiplantae; phylum Streptophyta; class Pinopsida; order Pinales; family Pinaceae; genus Picea; species Picea glauca. The sequence goes on along the minus strand of JZKD02S1685400.1, from coordinate 35,665 downwards.
GCTGATCGCGTCGTGGGATATCCTCGAGAGCCATGTCTGGAACATCAGCCATCAAACCCTCTAGGTTATGCTCCACTGTCAAGTAGTCCTCGACATACTGGGGGACTGCGACTACTACCTCTCCTCTATGCTGGACAGGAGAGCTACCAGCTGGTCTATGTGCCCCAACATCTGTGTTATCAATAAAATTTTTGATGTTAGTCTTTGAATGATTCTATAAAACCCAAAACATTTAATAAGATGAAAATACAAAAACATTTAAAAAGATAAAAGTTGGTGTACTTCTTACCAATATCACCACACTGTGCGTCTTCGGGAAGGACAAGGTCAGGATCACCACGAAAGTCCAAACTAGCATACGCATAATCCTCAACCATCAAAACCTGGCCTTGAAGCCAATCAAAGAAGCGATCGTCGTATCTGAAAATCGGTCCTGCCACATGCCTTGCCATGAGTTGGCACCATCTCAACATCCATGGATCCCTAGGACCCGGAAAATGCCAATCTGCCTAAAGCCTGTACACCGGGACCCTCTCACAGAAGAAGGATACTAGCAATGATCCATAACCAAACTGCTTTAGATCTCCTCGTCTTCTTTTAGTCAGTTGTTTTTTAAGGTTGCGTAACACTGCATCCGCCCAGTTGAAGACCCAGGGCTCAACAAACTCGAGGGCATATTGGAAATAGCTCTGCAGAGCCATGTGCGGGGCAACACTTCCTGCCATCCGAGCAATAGTAAAGAGAATGGTACGGAGAGTTATATCATTCACTCCCCAAATAACTACCTTTCCCTTTTGTCTTTTAGCCTCGGGCACGCAATACTCCCGACAATACTCACTCATTTTTAAACCTCCCCTGCGACTACCTGTCACACTAACGTAGGAACCTCGCCTGGATAACCCAGTCAGGAAATAAATATCCTCAATGTCGATCGTCAAAGTGTGAGCACCGACATTGAAGACCTTCTGATCTAGATCCCACATCCGGACCAAGTGTTCTAACAATTGGACTTCGGCTCTCATGCCCAGTATACAGAAATACTTTAAGAGACCACAATCTCTTAAAGCGTCAAGAGTCGGCGGGTGGTTTTCGGCAGTTGTGTTATCTTCCTCGTGTTCTCTTTCCCTCCATTTGAGGACCATTGTGATGGTTATAACCTGCATTGGGAGCATAAGAAGATGATTAAAACCCTCATTCATGGAATAAACTTCTTTTTATTGGCTAAAATTTTAGTAAATTATTGGGCTCTGCGCTGTTCGCAGGCGGCTTGAGCGCACAGTGTGAACTTCTCGCACTGTGGCTCAAGCCCGCCTGTGAGAATGAGGACTTCTCATAGGCCCCGTATGGGCAGCCTGCGAGAACCCTCATTCACGCATAGGGTCTAAAAACTCGCCTAAAACTTGCAAATTAACCAATGAAAAAATAAATTGAAACCATGAAAAGGTAGAGATTTGAATACCTACCAAAACACCGCAGACGGCTCGACAGATGATGGCCGGAAGCTCCCGTAAATCGATAGTGAAGATCGTGGGTAAATTAGAAGTTTTTTCACTACAATGGTGAATGGGTAAAACATATGGTAAAAATGAATAGTGAATTTGTTTTATTTACCTTTTTACCATGTTAAAAGTAGGTTTTTCCATTTCTATTTCATTATTTTGCCCATTTAACCCTAATTACTAATATGAAAGTGAGTACAATGACTTTACAGGTACCTAATGCAGATAATTATGGACCAAAACTCTTACGGTGTGGTGTGTTTTTATTGATTTCCTATGGTTTTTATCTAAAACCTCAAGTGCCTTTTATCCGTTCTTGCACTTGCAAAAAACCTAGAACGTGGTCAAGCGTTGTTTTATCTCTTTTCTGGGCTCGTTATGGTTACATGAAAAAGGAAACCCCCTGGAGTTATGTTTAATCTCTTTTTAGACTCTCAAAACATGCAAATATTGCCGAGCGATCTTGCTATTTTCACGCTCGTTAAAGTGTTTGAAGTTACGCGTCCTTCGAGCGATAGTTTAACCCTTTTTCGGTCTCGTCGGACTATGGTACAAAAAAGGCACTGAGAGAGTTCTCTTTTGAGTATTTTTCCTAACTCTATAATCTTGAAAAACCTTCGAGTTGTCTATCTCTGGACTCGTTAAACAAACATTGACAGACCCGTGATGGGACCAAGCCACTCCTTCTTAGGGTTCGTTAAAAATACTTCGAGGGACTCGTCCGAAGGATGAGCTTATATCAACAAGCATATGTGATCCTCTTCAAGCTTGGGTAAAAATAAAGAGGTACTTGCCAGAAATGGTGGGGGAAAAATTTGGGAAAGGGATATGTTTCGTCTTTGAGTCAATTGGCAGTAAGTGTCGCTCTTGAACATGACACCCCCTATTCATCATCCGAAGTTGGTTGGGGAAATCCATTTGTCTCTCATTTGATTTGATTACAAGGTCTTTCCATGTGTCGTTTTTGAGTCAATGCTGCCAAATCATTGGTCGTGTCGTCCATATGTTCAAGAGTTGTCCGTTTAAAACCTCTATTGATTTGGCCATCTGTAGTTATCCTTTCACTTTGTGTCGACCTTCCCTGTGTCCAAACTCCAATTGCTACATGCTCTATTTCACCATCAAACTCTGTTACTCATTTCGTGTTACTGATGGGGGATACATCAAGGCCCTCCTGTAACGAGTTTTGTTCCATCGACTTCAGCACATTATCCGGAGTCAAAACTTAGAAATATTTTGGTACCTTGAAGCTTGCATGCCTCAATGGCAAGTTTCTCGCTTTCGACAGTAGGTTTACATCATTGACCTCTGATCGAAAGATTCCGTCGGGTGTTCGACATCAACTCATCTATTCACAGTCGATGGATTGTACTATAGTACCTTGGGAGTCATTGACATTAATGGTGATTTCCCTCGCACTTGTTAACGGTATACATTAATGACCGGTAATCAAGTGGTTTCTACCATGTTCGACTTCGACACATGTAATCACATGGTCAGATTCGTACTTTTGGGTGATGAGATTGAAGACCCTTGATGTTGTCTTTATAATCCAGGTTGCGATGGAGTATGTATATTTTTGTGACACATAGATCCACTGTGTATGTTTCGTGGCTATGTCATCTTGATTATTTATCATGCAGATCCACAGTGTATTCAGGTGGCTATGTTACATTATAATTGCATGGATCCACAGTGTATGATTGGTGGCCATGACCTTTATCTTTTATGTCATCAGTCTATGATCTGAGCATGGGAATGCCTTCCTCAGGAATTGGTATATATGATATTCTGCTGATGCTTAGATGTTTGTAAGTCTCTGATTAGATGTGCTTTTGGTTCTTGACACACACATGCAGCTTACAAAGTGTATCGACTGTCACTAGTTCCACTCTCAGACTTTGGGGGGCATTCTGTTATCCAGAATTTTGGTCATTGTGATGATCTCATGGTGATGGTATGATGATAACAAACCAAACTCCTCATTAAAGAACTCCTTCCTAAAAGAGGTTGCACTTATCTATTTCCAGAAATCATGTTTTGAGGAATGTTCGTAGGCTGCATATATACTCTCCTGCGAGAACCCTTCATTCTCGCAGGTTGCCTTCAGCTGGGGTGCGAACTTCTTGCACTGTAATCATTGCTAGGGTGCGAACATATTTTTACATGGGAAAAAGCTAAGATTCTCGAGCCTTCTAGAAGGGAATCTTCTAGAAGATTGAGTTGGTATTCGAATGGTTGTTCAGAGGCTGGCATTCCAGATTTATTGGGATTATTCTTATCCTAGAAACTAACCTATTCTCTCCTATAAATTGATGAGATTACTCATGGAAAGGGTTAAGTTGGCAAGATTGAGAGATCTATTGGAGAATTGATGCATGATTGTATGGAGAATTGATGCTACAGCAGATAGAGACAACAGCAAGGTCATCACAAGTAGTTGATTTTCTTCATGCATGAGCAAGTGTGTGTGTCAGAACTAGAAGCCATTGAAAGGAGATCTAGGACATCAAGGCTCAGGTTGTATATTTCTCTTTCAGTTAATTCAATACATGAATATGTCCCTTTCCTATAATGATGATGTCATCTTATTACATGATTCCTTGATCACATGTATAGACTAGGTATTGAATATATTAATTTGCTTGTACTTCGATTGGTTTTTACTATTGTGATTGGACGGCACAAGAGCATCGAAGCTGAGAGAGGAACAATAGAGATTTAAGGAGAGAGTTCATAAGGTATGTCCACCATCCATTTCTCTTAGTTCATTCAATAGTTTAGATCTAGGGAAAGAGTAGTATTCTGTCTTGCTTTGTTCTAGATCTAGGTGGATCTAGGGAGATTGGTTTGTGTCCGCACTCACGAATTTATCCAGAAACAGTCAGTCTATTATCTCTCTTAGAAAATGAGGAGATCAAGTGTCATATCCAAGAACTTCTCCACAAGGGGCACATCTGACCCAACTCATCACTTTGTGGAAGTTCGATCATGATGGTGCAGAAGAAAGATGAGACCTGGTGACTCTACATTGATTACTAGGCCCTAAATAAGATCACAGTCAGGAATCGATACCTGATTCCCCGAATCGATGATCTCCTTGAGAAAATCAAGGGGAAAAACACTTTAGTAAGATTGATATGAATTCTGACTACTATCATGTCCCAATAGAGTAAACAGATGTATGGAAGACTGCCTTCAAGTCAAAAGAATGTCTTTTTGAATCGTTGGTCATGCCTTTTGGTTTGAAAAATTCCCCAACAACTTTCATGAGGATGATGGATGGTATCTTGTAGCCTTTAACCAATTCTTTTATAACGGTGTATATGGATAACATCCTCATATACAACAACACTTGCATCATATCTAGTAGGTTCTACACACTCTACGACAACACCAACTATATGCCAACTTGGAAAAATGCTCCTTCGGCTTGGACAGGGTCCAATACCTAGGATACATTATTGATGAGCATGGTGTGCATGTGGATCCATCCAAGATCTAGGTCATCCATGATTGGACAACCCCAACCATGATCATGGAGCTTCAGACCTTCTTAAGCCTTGCCAATTTCTATCTCATGTTGATGTTGGGATTCTCCCATATTGCACGGGACCTCAACCAAGTAACCAGGGGTGGTGGTAAGGCCAAGTTTGTGTGGGGCCTATCCCAAAAACTGTTAAATTTTCAAAATCCCAACCCAGTTTCAGTCTCACTGATTTTTCAGTCAAATTTAAATGCCAAACTCAGTTTTAGCACTGTTTCAACATATGTTACAGCCTTGTGTTTCAGCATATACTCACAACGGTGTTTCAACATATGACTCAGCACTGTGTTTTAGCATCTATTACAGCACTGTGTTTCAACATCTGCTACAACACTGTATTTCAGCATCTGTTAGAGCACTATGTTTCAACATCTGCTACAACACTGTGTTTCAGCATCTGCTACAGCACTGTGTTTCAGCATCTGCTACAACATTGTGTTTCAGCATATACTCACAGCGGTGTTTTAGCATATGACTCAGCACTATGTTTCATCATATAAAAAAACTTAACAGAAAATAAATTTCAGAACTGAAACATGAGAATTCTGAACTTCGTTTTCAAAGCAGAAATAAAATATCAGCAATATGCAAAACTCAGAAAATATAAACACAAAGATTTTCGGTCTAACTTCGACCCTGGAAAAACCCACAAGGGGAAAACCAGTTAGAGAGGGCTTTGTATTATTTATGAGCTTCTGAGAAATTCTTTTACAACATATTCATCTTCAGATATTTACACAAACTTATCTGGACATTCCTGTAGCTTTGCTCCTCAATTTCTGAACCAAAAATTCGTACAACTGTACGGCAATTAATGATGTACGGACTATCACGAAATTCATGCCAAAACTCTACTAAGATTGTACGGACTGTACAGAAATACACTCAGAAATATATTACAGCAGTTACCTCAATTTCTGTGCCAACAAATGTTGTATGGAAGCCTTGGAATGCATGCCAATACTCTCAGAAATTGCAGCTGCTGTCCTCCTCAATTTCTGTGCACATTACATGTTGTATGACCTCCACAAATTCATACGGTACGGCCTGTTCTTCCTTGCTGTCTGAAATCCGTACTTCTCTTTGCTTTGGGATGCGTTCTCTCCTTCAGCAAATGCTGTCTCTTTTCTTAGCTCTACCTCTCTCTTTCTCTCTCTTGTTCTCTCAACAAGAATGCTGCAACTTTCTTGTTCTTGGCATCTCACCAAGAACCTCTTGGCATCTCACCAAGAGTCTCTTGCTTCTTCTTGCT
>JZKD02S1685399.1:692383-722988 GCA_000966675.3 Picea glauca | reverse complement strand
ATCTCAGTTGTGTTGGAGTGGTAGCTCAGCTGTGGAGGCGAGTTGAGAAGCTAGTCTTATCTCTGGTTCTTGTGTGGCCCCTTTGCGGCTCGAGGGGCTAAGGGGGAAGCAGAGTACCCTAGCGTTTGGCTGGGAGGTACCGGTGAGCCTTCTACGGTCGGCGATCGGGACGCGGAACGGAGCTCGGGGGGCGGCACAGAGCGTGGGACGTCTTCCAACGCGGACGTAAGGCAACGGTATGATTTTAATTGGTGAAGTAGAAGGCATTTTTATATTCGGCAAATTTACTGTTATTGATGATGATGTTGTGAGATTGTTCTGGCAAATTTCGGCAAATTTACTGTTATTGATGATGATATTGTGAGATTGTTCTGGTATTTTTATATTCGGCAATTTTCGTTTTAGCAATGTTAGTGTGAGATTGATTCGACAATTTGTCTTTATATCACTGTACTGGAAAAGATTTTACTTTGTGCGTCTTCTGTTGTGGGATTTGGGGTGTTTTTGTAACTATCATTGGGCATTTTTTCCTCCGTTATAATGGGAATTTTGCAACTGTTCTATTCGGGCGTTTTTGTTAATGGCATTCATGGTATGTGTGGGGCGTTAATTTGATCTACATTTTTTTGTTCCATTTGGGCATGTTGATCTGAGTTATACAGGCATGAATGACCTGTGTCTTCTGTTGTGGGATTTGGGTGTTTTTTTTTACCCACAGTGAGAATTTTTTTTTACATTGGCGTTTTTGTTTTATGTTGTGGGCGTTTTTTATTATACACCACGAGCAATTTTGATTTGGTCATTTTTATTTCCACATCGAGCAAAACTCCAGTATCGGAGTATATATATTTGGTGACTTGATAACCAGAATTAAAAAAAAATCCCATTTTCCGAAATGAAGAGCGGTTGTTGTGTTTCCAAGTTCCATAATAGTCAGAGTACTTTCTTTCATCAAAAGCATCATAGCAAGCTGAGCAAATTCACCATATCTGAGAATCTCATCTTGAGAATTGCACTATTCCGGGGCGTTTAACTTTGCCACTGTAATTGGGAGAATTGCACTATTCCTGGGCATTTAACTTTGCCACTGTAATTGGGTGAATTGCACTATTCCTGGGTGTTTAACCTTGCCACTGTAATTGGGTGAATTGCACTATTCCTGGGCATTTAATTTTTCCACTGTCATTTGGGCGCATTGCACTATTCCGGGGCGTTTTAATTGCCACTGTAATTTGGGCGAATGGCACTATTGCTGGGCGTTTTATTTGCCATTGTATTAGGCGTTTTTGGAAGCTATAGAAAAGGGGCGTTTTTGCAGCTGTCTTGTTGGGCATTTTACCTTGTGTTTTGGCATTTTTCCTTGCTGTAAACGTGTGAATTTGATGGTGGGTGGTTTACATTCGAGTCTGGGCGTTTTCTTTATTTTACAGAGTGGGCTTTAATGTAAAACAGTTCGCGTTTTGATACCTCCTTACGGTTTGCATTATGATACTTTGCGTATTAAATCTGGTATGCATGTGGTCTGCATTTATTGTTGGGTCTGCGTTCCTCATTCTGACAACTGGAGCAGAATCATCATAACCTCAACTTCCCATATTTGACTTTATTTCTCATAAATTCTAAGATTGTTATTATTTATCTATCGTCGTTGTTGGCTAATAATGGATTGTGTCAACTAAAAGGAATAGTCATGCTCTTTTCTTTCTAGATCGATATTCCTCATTTTAGTTAAATGGATTATTTTATTATTAATATTTTCCATTGTCATTTAATTTCACTACCAAGTTAGTTCTCAACGAAGAAGAAAAATACCTATACAGCATAAAAGGGAAAATGATATGGCATGCATATGTCAATGCATAAATATTTTAATTTCGTAATTAATACATTGTGAAATATGAAATTGCATCGTGCTTACCATATGGACAAATTGCAGGGTTAGAGTGGAAAGGTATGACCTTTTATAATTCAATGTTATTGTAATTAGAAGTGAAATGATATGGCTACCTCATTACAACGTTAGTGTAAACTATTGATATTGACATTAGGGACCACTAATTAAATTATGAGGTTATTTTTGTCCTTTTTAAATGTTGATACCTTAGATGTGACCCTTTTGAATATCTTTACATAGGGTTCCTTTTAGAAATTTTGTTATTAAATAAAGTCATTTTAAGGATTGTTAATAATGATGTTTAAGCGCAATGTTAATATTTGTTAAACCACAAAGATAATACTTGTTCAATTGCAAGGTTAATATTTGTTTTTATTGAAATGTTAATGATGAGGTTAAGCGCAATGTTAATATTTGTTAAACCACAATGATAATACTTGTTCAATTGCAAGGTTAATATTTGTTTTTATTGAAATGTTAATGATGCGGTTAAGCGCAATGTTAATATTTGTTTAACCGCAATGATAATACTTGTTCAATTGCAAGGTTAATATTTGTTTTTATTGAAATATTAATGATGAGGTTAAGCGCAATGTCAATATTTGTTTAACCGCAATGATAATACTTGTTCAATTGCAAGGTTAATATTTGTTTTTATTGAAATATTAATGATGAGGTTAAGCGCAATGTCAATATTTGTTTAACCGCAATGATAATACTTTTTCAATTACAATGTAACTATTTGTTAAATTGAATGTTATTGATGACGTTTAAAGCGCAATATTTTAAAGGTCATTGTAAAGTATGGTAATAAATTGGGAGGCAAGGTGAGATAATATGGAGAATCTGGCTAGTATTCAATCACGGATGAGTCTTAGACATTGCCTTGTCATTAATTTAATGGTCGACGTCTGAGTCCTTGTCTTGCGCCTTCTGTAGAAAACGTGGTTTCTCTTTCATCTATGGTTACGTCGGGTTGTAAAAATTTGTCGATGGGTCTGCATGTGTTGGGCGGGATATAGATACCTTCTGTGGCCTTAGCATATCTGTCTGAGTGCATTTTTCTGTGTAAAGGATCCAGTGCTGTATCAAGAGTCTCGGGCCCTTTAAAGGCAGGGTTCCACTCTTGCGACACACCTGACGGAGGATATTAGTTTCTGCCTGAGCAGTCGGCCAGGAGCCTGTCTAATATTCTTTCGAGAAGACATAAGACTAAAATCCATGCTTTTCTGTGCAGAGATAGTAAACTCCACTTTTGGGTTCTTTCATCTGTGACTGTACTGTACTTATCACCTGGTTTCATTTCCTTCTTACGGATGCTAGTAGTGCGCCTTATGTCTAGGGGCGTTTATTGCTTGATGTCACTGTGATTCGTCGGGGTTGTCTTGTTGTGTTGGCCTTGCTTGCATCTTGTTCTAGGTTGGGTTACTATTTTCTGCCTGAGAAGTCGGCTAGGAGCCTGTCTAATATTCCTTCAAGAAGACATAAGACTAAACTCTCTGCTTTCCTGTGCAGAAATAGTAACCCTAACACCTTGGACTCTTCCCTCTGTGTTCTTACTATGCGCCCCCAGAATGTCTTATTGTTGTGTTGTGTGCCTTGTGCCTATGGTCGTATTGTTGCAGTTACTCATTGTGTGCCTTCAGTTTTGCCTTGTCATGGTTGCGTCTTGTTGGTTTTCCAGTGGTGTCATACAGTTAGGTGTGTTGTTACTTCTACACGCGTGCACACACTTAAAGAAAATAAAAATAAAAAAATTGCACCTGTCACTAGAATGGTTGCCGTAACGAGGCGATTCGTAATAGAATGGTTGTTGTAAGTAATGGTAGAATCTTTTGAAGGTGGTTGGTGGTAAAGTCGCAGCCGGTGTCCATTGACTAGAAAGGGTGATCTAGACCCATAAATGGTGCTCAAAGTAACCATGCCATTATCATGGACTCCTTTAATTTCATATGACCCTAGCCATCATGTCTGTAATTTCCTAGGGAAGTCCTCAAATCTGGAATCATAGAGAAGCGCCCAGTCTCCTTTCTTGAATTATTTTTTCTTGATATGCTTGTCATGCCAGGTTACTCTCTACTACTGAATGACAGTTGTGCACTCTACAATAGACAAACGTGCTGCATCCAATTCATTGAGTTGTTGAAAGCATTGTTTATGCGCTTCTGTAATATTTAGTCTGATTTCCTGGGCCATCCTTAGGGTTTTGATCTTGAATTCGATTGGGAAGATGGGTTCTTTACCATAGAATATATGGTAAGGAGAGTAGCCAGTGGTGCTACACCAGGTTGTACGATAAGCCCATAAGGAATTTGGGAGCTCAGTAGCCCAATTTTGTTGGTTTGTTGAGATAGTCTTTGTCAGAATTGCCTCTAGGACCTTATTGGTGCTTTCTACTTGCCCGTTTGCCTGTGGGTGGTATGTAGAAGTAAATATGTTCTTAATGTGATAGCTATCCAGGGTGGTGGTGATTCTATGGCCTATAAATTGTGACCCTCCATCAGTGATTATTTCTCTGGGTAGTCCATACTATACAAACAATTTGAAAAGGAATTTGATGACTACTTCTTCTGTTGCATTTGGTAAAGCTTCCTCCTTTACCCATTTGGTCATGTAATCCATTGTGATGAGAATATAGGCCTTTTGATTTGAATTTGGATTAAAGGGTTCGATGAAGTCCAGTGCCCATCTTTCAAATGGTTCTATGACTAGTTGTGTTTTCAAGGGAATTTCATCAGCCTGACCTGGTTTCCCCATCCGCTGGCAGCTGTCGCATGTCTGGACATATTTCTTAGAATATATAAATATTGAGGGTCAATAATAACCCATCTATAGGATTTTGTGTCCAGTCGTACGATCTTCAAAATGCCCCCCACAGGGCTCGTCATGTCCTGCTTTCATTATGTCATAGTTTTATTCCTCTTGTATGCATCGCCAGATATGGAGATCAGCTCCTATGTGGAAAATATATCCACTGATCCAAGTGAATCATAAGATACGCTAGACGATCAATCATCTTTCCTTGGATGATAAATGTGTCAAAAATCTTCCCGCTACTAGATAGTTTGCTACATCAACGTACCATGGTGGCTTTGTGTCGACAACAAACAGATTCTCATCTGGGAATTGATCCTCAATTGTTAATGAGTCGTCTTTTTTGGGAATCGAGACAGGAAGTTTGCGACAAGGTTTTCTCTACCAGTTCGATATTTGATGGTGATATCAAATTCATGCAATAATAACAACCATTGAGTGACTCGTCCATTAGTAATTGATTGATTAGCTATATATCTAATGGCAGAATGATTAGTATATAGGGTAACTGGATAGCCTGTTATATAATGACAGAATTTATTAATGGCATGTATAATAGCTAAGAACTCTTTCTTTGTTACTATATAATTAAGTTTGGCTGGAGTTTGATTCTTGCTAATGAAATAAATTGTGTAGGGTTTCTTTTCTTCTTCTTGTCCTAGAACAACGCCTATGGCAATGTCTGAGGCATCGGTTGAGATCTGAAATGGTATCTCCCAATTTGGCCCTCTCAATACTAGCACTGTTGAGATCAATTTAATGAGACCTGCAAAAGCCACATCACATTTGTCAGACCATTTGAATTCTACATTACCAGTTAAAGCATGTAGGGGTGCAACAGTTTTTGAAAAATTTGGCATAAATCTGCGATAATAGCCTGAAGCACCAAGAAAACTGCGTACCTCAGTTTGTGTGTGTGGAGTAGGTAGATTAAGTATTACCTCGATTTTTTCTAGATCTACTCTAATTTCATTTGTAGAAATGTAATTCCCTAATACCACAAATTCTGTCATCATCATGTGACATTTTTCGTGGCTTAAGCATAACCTGGTAGCGATGCACCGTTCTAATACCTTCTCCAGATTAGTCAAGGATTGATTGAAATCATCGCCATATGGAGTAAAATCATCCATGCAGACTTCAATCCCTTCGATAATCAGATCATTGAATATGCTCAGAATGGCCCTTTGGAATGTAGCTAGAGCGTTACAAAGTCTGAAGGGAAATACCTTGTAGGCAAAGGTACCCCAAGGACATGTGAATGTCATTTTATCCTGATCTTCTGGGGTAATCTGGATTTGATTATAGCCACTGAAACCGTCTAGGAAAGAGAATAATTTCTTCCTTGCCAAGGTATCTAGGACCTGATCGATGAAAGGTAATGGAAAATGATATTTTTGAGTATTTTTGTTTAGTTCCCTATAATCAACGCAGATTCGCGACTTCTCGTTTTTCTTTGGGATGATGACTAATGGGGAAACCCATTGACTATCTGAGATAGTGTATATAAAATCTGCATCCAACAGCTTTTGTAGATCTTCTTTAACAATATCTCTGAGGTGGGGATTCAACCTTCTTTGTGGTTGTCGGATAGGTTGGGAGTCTTTCTTAATATAAATGTGGTGCGTGCAAAGTTGTGGGTTAATACCTTTCATATCAGAGTACTCCTAGGAAAAATCTTGCTAGTATTTAGAGAGGGTTTGGATTAGATTTTGTTGTTGTTCTTCTAGGTTTGCATTAATGTTCAGAGACTTCCCTGGTGCGATCTCGATGGGTTTGTTTTTGTGGACAACAGTATTCATAATTTGTTGTTCAAATAAATCTTCCAGGGGGTCTCCCTATGCTTCACAGTCTAGAACAAATTGGAGCATCTGGCATGTTGGGTTACTTACAATGGTTGGGTTGTTAAGAAACCCACTGATTACATCATGCTCTAGCTGATTCTTGTGCTTGAGGGCTTCTTCCATCATGAGTGGGGCACATAGATCCTTCTCTGGATATCATGGAGGTGGCAATTGTGGATATACAATCATTGGACTAGGTTTGGCTAGAGGGTATAAGATGAGATTTCTTGTAACACCTCCTCTCGCAATTGTCATTGTACCCGATCGATAGCCTATGTATGCATTAGCTGTTTCGAGCCACGATCTGCCCAATATCGGTGAATTCCCTTCAAGTTATCTTTTTGGGTTGATGATGAGAAAATCTACGGTATATTCCCAGGAATCAACTGAAATGACTATATCATGTAGTGTGCCGAGTGTTTTTACCACTGATCGATCAACCAACTGCAACATAATCGAGGTTGGGTCCAAAGAGTGAAAACCCAAGGCATTGCAGGTTTCCATAGCTAGAATGTTGATGGTCGCCCCCAAATCGACTAAGGTATTTGGAAAGGAACAACCCTGAATCTGTATTGTTACTATGGGGTTCCCTAGATCTGAATATTTAACTGGTGTTTCTCTACCCAAAATTAGATCAGATAAGGCTCCCACTACATGAACTGTTGATGATGAATTTTTATTTTTCTGACGAGCTTTCTCCCACATAGCTCCTTGATTGTCTTTGCGTAGATCGGTATGTCTTGCAGGGCTTGGAGGAGTGGAATTTTGATGTATAAATTCCTGAGTTCCCCTACAATGTCGAAGTTAGGATATATGGTTGGTTTCACTATCATCAGTCTTTCGGGGAATGAAGGGGAGGGAATTGTGTCCTTATCAGAGTCTTGTGATTCGACTGTGTCGCCCCTTTGCCTGATTTCTTCTATTATTATCAAAGTCGAGGGTGTTGCTACTGATTGATTTTCATTCCCCTGTTTTTGGGGAATGTAATTCTGTTCACGAGAGATGATGCACCCCGATCTTAACCGAAGTTCATTGCACCCTACTGGATTGATTTCTCCTTCTCCACTTTCCATAATCTAGACGAGATGAGCTGGTCTATTATTGGGATTCAGGTGGGGTTGGGCAGGTAATTGAGGGCATAATTTTGATTGGGGAAATGGGAGTAGAGTTTGTAACGAAGGTTGGGTTTGAGAATTCATCCCCATAGGTTGATTATCCATCCCCATGGGGCACTGCGAGTTATGGTTCCAATTTGGGTTTTGGGCAGTCGAATTAGGCCATTGTGGAGGGTAGGTATTATTCGAATTGTGCCAGGATGAGGTAGGTATTATTCGAATTTTTCCAGGATGAGGTGGGGTATTGCAAATTTGGCCAATTGGAACTCGTAGTTGGTTGATTTTTCCAGTTGGGGTTTGTGGCAGGCTGGCTTTACCAAGTGGGGATTGCAGGTGGGTACTGTTGGGGCTGCCAGTTCTGATTAGTAACTGGTTGGTCTTGTCATGTGCTTCCAATGTTCTGTTGTTGATTATACTGTCCAGGATTCTACTGTTGATTGTACTGTTCAGGAAAGAAAGAGGAAGGGTCCTGAAATGTGTTTTAAGGTCGGGACTACCACTGATGATGCTGATCCATTAGATATATTGGTTTTGTTTCCTCTTCTGCCTCTTTGAACACAACTTTCAATCTAGGGAGTGATGGGCAGTCTTATGTGTCGTGATCCTTTGTGCAAATAGCACAGACCCAGACTATATCCAAGGGGCATTCTCTTGGACCGTGTTTCTTTCTGCACTTATGGAAAAATATAGCCAAGGTCTGCTCTGCCTCTACCTTTTTTTGTTTGGCTTGCAATACATCCAATTGTGTAGTTAGAGTGCTCAAAATATCTATTTTAAAATTTTCTAGGAGATTATGACACAGCCGCACCCTCCCTGGCACGTCCTCTTCTACATGATCTTCTTTCACTTGGCCCGAAGAACTCCAAGGTTCTTCTATTTCCCTATCAGGAAATCTACACCCCACAGATTATCTTCTGCACGATCCCCCTTTCTTTATTTATCGGAGAATCATAACTCGTAGTTTCGCAAGTTCACTGTCAATCACTAGGCCCTCGACTCCCCGAGACCCGATGGCCGATCAACATTGACCTCTTCCCGTACCTATCGTGATTTCTACTCTATCATGGTTTCGCAACTCGCGATGTCATGCACTTTGAATTTCCGACATCTGATACCCGATGTGCCGAGTCTCCGATGTGCACGTGTGAATTAACCTTTCCACACCCCCTCACTTCAATCGGGATTTTAGAATTCGCGGGATCGTGAATCCTCAAGCCAAAGGATTCGAAACTTACCTTTTCTCGATCCCCGATACTATGCCACCTGTCCTTCACTAACCTTAACTGTGGCCCACACGGTCCTCCAGTCGGGATATCGTGGATCGCGACTTCAAGCTGTAAGAGTTTCCTGTTCTCAGAAACCCCAAATCTCCGATCCCCGACTTCCTAGGATCTACGGAAACACGTCCCTGCTGATGAACGGTTCTTATCCTGTCAGGATATCACGTATCGCGATATCGCAAGTCTCGTTGCAACAACTTGGAGCTTCAACTCGTGAACTCCTGATACACGATGCCACGTGTATATCCGACGGTTCCCATGACTCGGGATCGATGGCTCTTCCCCTCCTGAGCTTCTAACCTCTTCACACACTCATACTGTAATATTTCCGCACCTCCGTGAGATCCAACGACCCACGGAACTTCGCGTAACTTCCTTAAAGGATTTTGACCGTCCGTTCTTCCCTTCAGTGAATCCACAAAATGAAGAAGTGTCTCCCGACAAGACTCGTTCACCTGCTCGCCAACCTGCGACTCTTCCCTCGGGTTTCCATGGAAGCTTCCCTGCACTTACCCTTCTGTGAATTCAAAGGCCTATTCCTCCTGAGCTTTTCCACAATATTCAACCTTCAGAAATAAATCTTTCACGCACTCCTTGCGGAAAATATTCAACAACGCTTAAGTGTTGAAGGCACTCGACTCTGTGCACACCTGTAGAAGCAGTCTTCCGATACTTTGCTCAGAATCAAAACTCTGATACTTATCTTGGCTTGCGCACCCCTTGCATGACATTGTGCCTAACTGCACCTCCGAAGAAATGAAAACAAAATCCTTCTCTAACTTGAACCCTTCTGTCAACGCACTCCTTGCAGGAATCCTCTGGTTCAACTAGAGAAACAATTGAAACTCATCCACTCACCCTATCTGACTTCAGTTCATACATGAAATCACATACACAACATATGAAAGAAAATGCATGACAGGAAGAAAATATTCATGAGCATAACATCAATACACAGAGAAATAACACAAACCATGAATCTGAATCAATGCTTTCTTCTATTAATTCAAATGCTTGTACATGGGTGTTCTTCATACAGTTCTCTCCTTGCTCTTTCTCTCCTTGGTCCTATTTCTCAACTATGTTACAGTGTAAAATGAGGGTGTCTATATCCGTTTTCCCTCTCAGAATCTAAAGCTATCAAATCTAAATTTAAGTTCCTATCTACCAACATTAAATACATTAAATGTCGACTATCTGTCTAAGGACGAGAGCTTCAAGACTCAAGGTCCAATACAATATACAAGTGTGCCATCTCTTAAATGATTCATTTAAGATCTTGCGCAAAAGTTCCAATGCGTTTTCAAAATTTGTGTTGGCTTATCCAGCTGTCCTCCACTTCTGCGTTGGCTCGCTTGATGTGTTAGCAATGCTCCTGCATCATACTCCTCGGCTTGAAAAATTTCATGGGCTCCTATCCATGAGCTCCTGCATGGTCTGTCCATGCTCCTGTATCATTGCTTCTCTCTCCCAGCTAGCATCTTCTACTGGGTGGCCCCTCCATTTGACCAGATACTCATTGTATTTTTTCCTCCTCGTCTTCTTACTCACTCGCTTGTCCAGTATGCACTCCATCTGCGGCTTCTCTGTAACTGGCATTTGTTTCATCCACTGGATCACTAACTATTCATTTCTAGTCTCTATTTCTCCAGCGTTGTATGGGTATAAATCTGTGATATTGAATATCGAAGATATCCCGATTCCATCTGGAAATTCAATCTCGTAAGCATTTTCTTTGAATTTCTTCAGGACCCTGCATGGCCCATTTTCTTCATTTTCATCTTGTTGTATGTTCCCCTTGGGAACCTTTCCTTCCTCAAATGTGCCAGAACTAGATCGCCAACTTTAAACTGAAGTTGTCACTGATGTTGATCTGGTCTACGCTTGTACTCCTATCTTGAATTCAATAGTCGCTCCTTGACTCTGCTGTGAAGTTCCTTCATCACCTCAGCGAATTCTTCTGCACTAGTGCTGCTAGTGGCAGTCTGTTCTGAATCCCTTAGTTCAAAAATTCCTCTTGGCTGCATCCCATAGACAACCTGAAATTGACTCTTCCCTGTTCTCTGATTCATTGAATCGTTGTATGAAAACTCTGCCTGTGGTAATATGCTATCCCAACTGCTATGGTGCTCTATCACCAAGATCCTTAGTAAGTCTCCCAGACTCCTGTTCACCACTTTCGTTTGCCCATCTGTCTGTGGATGATAAGCAGAACTAAATGCCAAATTAGTTCCCATCTTCTTCCAGAGTTTCCTCCAAAAATTCCCTATGAATTTAGTGTCTCTGACCGAGACTATGCTTTTTGGAAATCCATGAAGTCGAACGACCTCCTTGAAAAACAAGTTTGCGATGTGAGTCGCATCGCTAGTTTTCTGGCATGGAATGAAGTGTTCCATCTTAGAAAACCTGTCCATGACCACAAATATGGAATCAAATCCTCTTTGCGTCCTTGGCAATCCAAATACAAAATCCATGCTGATAGCCTCCCATGGTCTCTCCGGTATACGCAATGGCTGATAAAAACTTGTATTCTACTTCCTCCCCTTCGAATGCTGTCAAGTTTTGCACCTGTCAATGAATATCTTGAAATCTTCTCGCATTCCTGGCCAAAAGTATGACTCATTCATCTTCTCGAATGTTTTATCATGGCCAAAATGCCCTGTTAATACACCACTATGTTTCTCCTTCAATAGGTTCTCCCTCATGGAGCATTTCGGAATACACAGTTGATTGCCTCTGAACAACAATGCTTCCTAGATCATATAATCTATCCATGGGCTTCTGTCTCTGAGAAATGGATTCTTACCTAATTCATACGCCTCTGCAAAGTCTGCATCACTTGCGTACATGTCCTTGAGATTTTCAAAACCCAATGTTTTGACTCAGAATTCCTGCAACAATAAACACTTCCTACTCAAATCATCAGCTACTTTGTTAGCAGTACCCGAAATGTGTTTAATCAAAAATGTGAAATTCTGCATATACTCTACCCATTTTTCATGTTTATGATTCAACTTCTCCTGTTGAGTCAGAAACTGTAATGCATGATTATTACTGTACAATACAAATTCTTTCAGGATCAAGTAATGCCTCCACTTCTTCAGTGTCTGTATGATAGCATAAAATTCTTTATCATACGTGGAGTATTTTAGTTTCGCCTCATCCAACTTCTCGCTGAAATATGCGACTGGTCTATCCTCCTGACTTAAGACCGCTCCTATGGAAAACCTGCTTGCGTCACATTTCACCTGAAATGTCTTCTGGAAATTCGGCAACACCAGAACCGGTTGTTCCATGATCTTCCGCTTCAACAGATTGAAGCTCTTCTTAGCCTCTGCTATCTAGTGAAAAGATTTATGTCACTTCTTCACTGTATCCATCATTGTTGTGCTAATTCCACTAAAATTCCTGATGAACTTTCCGTAGAAACTATCCAAACCATGAAAACTCCTCACCTCCAAAATATTTCTCGGCGATGGCCAATTCTTGATCACCTCTACCTTATCCGGATCCATCATCAATTCATTCTCCGATATAACAAACCCCAGATAAATGAGTTTTGTCTTCATGAATGAGGACTTGTTCATATTTATCAACAACTTCTCCTGTTGTAGCTTCTTCATCACAATGGCCAGATGCTTCAAATGCTCTGGCTTTGTCTTACTAAAAATCAGTATGTCATCGAGATATACGACGACAAATTTTCCAATGAATTCCTTTAGGACTTCATTCATTAACCTCATAAAGGTACTTGGTGCATTCATCAAGCCAAATGATATGACTAGCCATTCATACAGTCCTTTGTTGGTTTTGAAGTTTGTCTTCCACTCATCGCCTTCCCTCATGCGAATATGGTGATACCCTCTTTTCAAATCTATCTTTGAAAAATATTTTGCCCCACTCAGGCAATCCATCAGATCATCCATTCTCGACAATGGAAATTTGTACCTGATAGTTATTTTGTTGATCTCTCTCGAATCGGTACACATTCTCCAGCCTCCATCTTTTTTGGGACTGAGTACTGTCGAAACAACACATGGGCTCAAGCTTTCCCTGATCAATCCTTTATCCAACAACTCTTGGACCTACCTCTTGACCTCTTCATTTTCTTGTGGCGTCAATCTGTACGCGACTTTGTTTAGTAAACTAGCTCCTGGTATGAGGTCCATGTGATGACTCACACTTCTCATCGGTGGCAACGAACAAGGTAATTCGTCCACCACGATGTCATCAAACTCTTCCAGCAGTTCCTGAATTTCATCTGGTAGATCATCCACTCTCGTGCTAGTCAGAATGATCCTCAGCTTTCTGACCACAAATAATTGTGGATCTTCTTTCTTCTTCACCTCTGTAAGAAGTTCCTTCCCACTCATGAGAAGTACTGTGTTTCTCACTTCTGGTTTCACCTCCTTGTCCTTTATTGGAAGAAACATATGGGTTCTCCCATTCTTCTCCAGGGTATATGTGTTCATTCTCCCATCATGAACCACATTTCTATCATATTTCCATGGTCTACCCAGCAATAAATGACAAACGTCCATAGGGATAACATCACTAAGTACTTTATCATTATACCCTCCTATTTTGAATTCAACTAAACATTGTTTAGTGACACTTACCTGATGTCCCTTCTGTAGCCATGAAACTTTGTATGGACTCGGGTGATCAGTTGTCTCCAGCTCCAACTTCTCTACCATCTCGGTTGAAACGAGATTATCTGTGCTACAGCTGTCCACGATAACCTTGCATACCCTGTCCTTGGTCTTGCAAGCTGTTCTAAAAAGTTTGGCCCTTTGAGATGGGTCCTCCACCTCCTTTCAGGGTGTTAAGAGAACTTTACGCATCATTAGTGACCTTCTGCCTTCATCGTCTTCAGCCTCAACATCCAGCCTCTGTGCTTCAGTGATGTGAGATTCTTCTCCGTCCTTCTTTTTCTCTGGACACTCGAACGACCTGTGCCCATTCTTTCCACACATGAAGCATGTGATTACTCCACCTCTTCCTCTTCCTCTACCTCTGGTAAGAGGAAAAGTGTTTGCATCAACATAATCTCTTCTCTGTTCATTATGTTGTCCTCTCTGTTCAATGTATGGTCCTCTCTGTGAGGTCCCACCTCTTTCTACTTTACCCTGAGGTTTCTTCCATTCCTCCTTGGGCTTCCGGTACTTGTCCTGGGCAACTGCTTTGCCTCTGGGATGACTTCTGCCTCGCCCTTGCTGACCTTGCTTACGGCTCAACTTCTCTTCAGCTTTCAGAGCCATCTGATAAACATCCTCCATCGTTCGGATGGTTACCATGCTCAATTCATCCTGAATGTCGTATCTCAGACCATTAATATATCTACCAAACTTCTCATCATCGCTCTCCCGATGACCTTCCCTGATGTTCAGTCGATAGAATTCTTCAGTGTATTCTTTCACTATCATCATCTTCTATCTCAAGTTCTGCATCCTCCTGAACAGAGTAATTTGATAGTCTCTTGGGATGAACTTCTCTTTCATCTTTGCAATGATTCGATCCCAACTCTTGAACTTTTTCTTAACTTTGCAGCGTCTATCTGCTTGTAACTCATCCCACCATAATGTTGCATGTCCTTTCAGGCGTGTGAAAGCATGTCTGACCTTCTTATCCTCTTCGATGTCTTCATAATCGAAGTAGGTGTCAAGAGAAATAATCTAGTCTAGTAGCTCCTCTGCATCTATATTTCCCTCATACAATGGGATGTCCATCTTCGGCTTTGCACCCATCCGCGCAATAGATTTAATCAATCGCTCAGTTGATGCATATTTGGCTGCAACTTCCTCCTCTCGTTCAGGCTCAACTTCACTCTCGGAATCACTAAGATCCTCTACACTAGCTGTGCGTCTTTGAGCGGTCTCCATCTCCTCGAGTCTTTCTCGAAGATCTCTCATCTGTCTCTCCATTTATGGATTTCCTACCGGCCTGCCTCTTCTCCGCACCTCCCTATCCTCTGGGTCGGGTGATTGTCTCTCTCTTCTGGGCGGCATGGTGAATTTCCTCTTTCTATCTGTTACAGAAAACAAAGTGTCTTCCTTGCTCTGATACCACACCTGACGCAGCCACGCCCTCCCTGGCACATCCGCTTCTACAGGATCTTCTTTCACTTGGCCCGAAGAACTCCAAGGTTCTTCTATTTCCCTATTGGGAAATCTGGACCCCAAAGATTATCTTCTGCACAATCCCCCTTTCTTTATTTATCGGAGAATCGAAACTCATAGTTTCTCAAGTTCACTGTTAATCACTAGGCCCTCGACTCCTCGAGATCCGATGGCCAATCAACATTGACTTATTCCCGTACCTATCGGGATTTCTGCTCTATCGTGGTTTCACAACTCACGATGTCATGCACTTTGAATTTTCGTTTTCCAATACCCGATGCGCCGAGTCTCCGATGCGCACATGTGAATTAACCTTTCCACACCCCGTCACTTCAATCGATATTTTGAAATTCATGGGATCGCGAATCCTCAAGCTAAAGGATTCGGGACTTACCTTTTCCCGATCCCCGATACTATGCCACCTGTCCTCCACTAACCTTAATTGTGGCCCACACGGTCCTCCCGTTGGGATATAGCGGATCACAACTTCAAGATGTAAGAGTTTCCTATTCTCAAAAACCCCGATTCTCCGATCCCCGACTTCCTGGGATCTATGGACACGCATCCCTGCTAATGAACGGTTCTGATCTTGTCAGGATATCATGGATCGCGATATCGCAAGTCTCGTTACAACAACTTGGAGCTTCGAATTGCGAACTCTCGATACACGATGCCACGTGTAGATCCGACGGCTCCCACAACTCGGGATCGAGGGCTCTGCCCCTCCTGAGCTTCTAACCTCTTCACACACTCATACTCTAATCTTTCCACACCTCTGTGAGATCCAACCGCCCACGGAACTTCGTAAAACTTCCTTAAAGGATTTAGACCGTCCGTTCTTCCCTTCAGTGAATCCACAAAATGAAGAAGTGTCTCCCCATGAGACACTTTCACCTACTCGCCAACCTGCGATGCTTCCCTCGGGTTTCCACGAAAACGTCCCTGCACTTACCCTTTTGTGAATTCAAAGGTTTATTCCTCCTGAGCTTTTCCACAATCTTCAACCTTCAAAAAGAAATCTTGCACGCACACCTTGCGACAAATCTTCAACAACGCTTAAGTGTTGAAGGCACTCGACTCTGCGCACACCTGCAGCAGCAGTCTTCTGATACTCTGCTCAGAATCACAACTCTGAGACTTAGCTTGGCATGCGCACCCCTTGCATGGCACTGTGCCTAACTGCACCTCCAAATAAATGAGAAAAAAATCCTTCTCTAACTTGAACCCTTCTGTCAACGCACTCCTTGCAGACAAATTCAACTACACTCCTTGCATGAATCCTCTGGTTCAACTAGAGAAACAATTGAAACTCATCCACTCACCCTATCTGACTTCTGTTCATAAATGAAATCACATACATAGCATATAAAGGAAAATGCATGACAGGAAGCAAATATTCATGAGCATAACATCAATACACAGAGAAATAACACAAACCATGAATCTGAATCAATGCTTTCTTCTATTAATTCAAATGCCTGTACATGGGTGTTCTTCATACAGTTCTTTGCTTTCTCTTGCTCCCCTTGCTTCTATTTCTCAACTACGTTACAATGTAAAATGAGGGTGTCTATATCCGTTTTCCCTCTTGGACTCTAAAGCTATCAAATCTAAATTTAAGTTCCTATCTACTGGCATTAACTACATTAAATGCCGATTATCTATCTAAGGACAAGAGCTTAAAGAATCAAGGTCCAATACAATATACAAGTGCGCCATGTCTTAAATGATTCATTTAAGATCTTGTGCAACATTTCCAATGCATTTTCAAAATTTGTGCTGGCTTATCCAGCTGTCCTCCACTTCTGCGTTAGCTCGCTTGATGTGTTAGCGATGATCCTGCATTAGATTACCAACTTCATCTTGCGTAAGGCCCCCGCTAGAGATATTGTTATTTCTTGTGAGGGACGTCTACATTCCTGATCTAGTCCGTGTACTTCCTCGTGAGAACCTGATACACAATGTAACAATGTCTTCATAAGTTTCCTGATAAATGTAACCTTTCCCCATTAGATTCAATGTTATTACCCATTCATCATTCATACCCTTAATCAGAGTTGCTTTGAGTACTTCACCTGGTAATGTACCGTAGGGTGATCTTTGCAAGTTATAATTAAATCTTTCGACATATTCTTTTAATGATTAATTTTCTTTTGCAGTCATTTGAAAGATTTCATCTTTTAGGTCTCTGGTTCTGCAATAATCCTGATATTTTAACAAGAAGGTTTGTTTCATCTAGTCCCATGAATTGATGGTTCCACCTCCCAATCCCATGAACCAACGTAGGGTTTCTCCCTTCAAGGTAGAGGGGAATAGTTTTAATTTTTGGGGTTCATAGGTGTAGTCATATCCTCTACATAGGACATTGAATTCAAATAGAAATGGGTCGGGATCTTCTGAAATCAATCCATTGAAGGTTGGAAGGTGTTGTAAGGGGATTGATTTCATGGGGGCATTGGAAATTGGATCAACTATTGGATACTCCAGCGTGGAGGTTTGGGGTTGCTGTTGATTTGCTTGTGCCATTTTCTTGAAAATGTGCCAAAAAATTTCAAGAGGTTCTTGATTTGGGTATTCTAATTGAAATTGTTGATTATTTTATCTTCCAAGGAGTTTGAATGCACTCCCTTTATTTGGGATTTCGGGTATGCCTTCTTCTTTCACGGGAGACTCAGGATTAGGTGGTGGTGGTGGTGGGTATGCCTTGGAAACCCTGCTAGTTTCTCCTGCTCCTTCCTCCAGAATATTAGAGCTTCCTTCTTCTAAAGGTTTGAGCAGTGGGAGATCTGTACTCTGAAAACTTTTCTCAGTCCCTTCAGTTTTACTATGAATATCACCGTAGGCCGTAGTTGGTGAAACTACTGCCTGAGGGGTTTGGATGGATCATTTCCTAGGTCCAACCGAAGCTTGGGATTCACTCTTTTTAATGATTTCGTCTATGAAAGTGCTTCTTCCAGGGATCACCGAACCTTGGGTTTTGGTAGTTTTTGGTGGGGGGTTTGGTTTTTCAAGATCCTTCTTTCTATTCATACACACTTCACACAACAACAAAAGAAATTTCAACAAAAGAAACACCTATGAAACCTCTTAAGTGTCAACTGGAGGTAAGCGTTGGCATAAGCATTTTACTTATTACCTACACAGGTTCTTACCTTTCGTATTTAATACTTGGTCCTCCATAGACAAAACCTATGCTACCTTTGACATTCTCCCCGACAATGACGCCAAAATGTTGGGATCTAAAGATGTCCTAAAAAAAACCTTAGTTTAACATTAATTTATCAACCCAGGGATTTGTATTTTATCTCAAGAATATCGACAAAGTTTATGTAGGTAGCCTAAAATCATGTAGCTAAACCAGATCTAAGTTCATCAACAATCAAGTTCCTCAAACATTCACTAAATATTCTAAGAACTAAATGAAATTGAAATATGATCACTAAGATGTTGTAAAATGAAAAGGAACTAACTAATCTAATTGAATTCACTTAACTATAAAGCAGTAATTGAATCTAAGAAAGGACTTGTAGATTTAATCTATCAATTGTGAATTCTAATTACTGGAAAGGAAATAGTGAATTATTCTATCTATGGAAAGAAATAAAAACTGTATTCTAATTGAAAGGGACAACTAATGTAACTTTAACAAAAAGGAACAACTATCATAACCTTAACTGAAAGGAACAACTAATGTAACTTTAACCGAAAGGAACAACAATTGTAAATCTAAAGAAAAGGAACAATGTAGATGAAAATGTGAGGAAATGTCAAGCAATAATCTTCAAAAATGGAAATCATAACAACAATCAGGAATACTCAAGGAAATGTCTGTCTTCTGGAAACAATCATCAATGCATTGATACACTTATGCAATTAAAAGATATATGAATCATGAAATAGAAATCAAACTCTGAACTGATACAATTACAGAAAGAGACAGTAGCTTCTTCAGAATGGGCCCTTGGCCTTCAGAAGTACTGCTACGAGAAACTTAGAATGTAGGAATGATAAAAACACTCAAAACTTTCATTGATTCCATAGCTGGTTAAACATTTACAACAACGTCTCACGCAGGGAAATTTTGAATCCGAATACTTAAAATGTGGTTTTTTCTTATGTTTTTTTGGATCTATTACCCTCTTATATATTACAATAGTTTGGGTAAATCAAGCTATCCTGAGGATCGAAAGATCCTCAGGATTTCTTTACTATTATAAAATTACATCATAGAGAATTGATTGTTTCAAAAACTACTTTACGCCTAAAAAGTCTTCAACTTCAAACAACTCGTGCATACCCAAATCTCTTTGGGTTATCTTTGACAACTATTTTATCCAATTCTGCAACAAAATCAAACCATTCCAATCGTAATTTAGAATCTATTTAATAAAACTTAAATAACAATTCTAAGAGATATATTAATCATGTTCTTTCTTATTTATTCTTAATTAATTGAAAAGTCAATTAGAATGATATCATAAACTGTGGACAAAAGGAAGATATTTATGCCTTTTTCATAACCCAACAACGAGCTCACATATACAATATGTGTGAGCTTATTTGTAAATCTAATTGAATGTAGATTTTTGTGATTAGTAACCAGTTTTGTTAATAGTTTGACAATACCCCGGGAAGAAGGAATTCACTTCGTTGTATGTAGAAAACACAAATTTTTCCATACTACACCATTCTTTGATAAGAAAACAAGGAATGAAATCGAGGAAAATTTAGAAACTTTATGTTTTCTGATGTGGGATAGAGTCTGTTCTCAAATATTCAAACATGTTCAGGTTCAAAATTAGGTCTTTATCACGATTTAACCTTAAATAAGTTTGGATGTACACCATTTAAGACAACTATAAACTTATCTAGGGGTTATATATATTTCAAAATAATTGATCAACATGTTTAATAGGAAATACTAAACTAAAAATTTGAGAAAACATAAATTTGATATAAGTCAAGAACTTACATTTATGAATGATCCTGAATGGACACATCCTTCCCTAATATGGGTGCTTCCTCTACTTCCTCAATCCCAATATCCCTTTTGAGCACACTCTCATGTACTCTCTTCTCCATATTAGCCTATACAACACATTTCAAATTTGAAAATTTGAAAAATTATATTTAAATGATTATAACACATTAAATTTAAATGATTTTAAGACATTAAATGATACATGTGAACTCCCACCCTCTTCAGACTCTCCTAATGAGAATTGAGACAAGCTTGGTATTCTCTTCTCCATATTAGCCTATATAACACATAATTTCAAATTTGAAAATTTGAAAAATTGCATTTATATGATTATAACACATTAAATTTAAATGATTGTAAGACATTAAATGATACCTATGAACTCCCACCCTCTTCAAACTCTCCCAATGAGAATTGAGACAAGCCTTCCCAATTAGTAGGAGATGGAATAGGGATCTGTGAACAACACAACTGAGAACTAAATCTAGGATTCAATGTGTTCACAATTATACAAAATTATAAATGTTTTTGATCTCTTATTCAAAAGAGTGGATATTGAAAAACTATTAGAGAACACATACATGATTCAACTCATCCAAATTTAAACTTGTCGAATCAAGTCCCCTACCGACTGGAGATTCATTTAACATATCTCCAAATTGCAATTAATGGAAAGAAGAACTCAATTATTTCTATAGATACAATGATATCTAAATCTAGAACTAGAAGTAGACTATCATAAAATGCGTAAAAAATTTCTTAAATAGAACACATACCAACCTGTGGTTCGGGCATCATTCTGAATGACCTTCTTCCAACCATCCTTGAAAATCTTTGCATACTCCAAAACATCTTCTGCTGACATTGTATCTAACTCCGCATTTGTTTTATCAACAAATGTGGCACAGGAATTGGCTTCCTCTCGCTGATGCTTCATGCCAACATCAACGCCATAAAAAATAACTTCCAAATTTTCCCCGATTGCAATCTTGGGCTCTTTGCCAACTTCTGATGTAGCCTGGAACTCTGAAAGTGAAGCAAATGCCCCTGTTGCGAGAGGTACTAAAGGTTGTGGAGGCCTCAACATTGCCACACTTTGATATACCCCTTTGTGATCATATGTACGTCCTTTACCAGTCCCATAATATTTGGACCGTAGACTAGTGATTGGGGTGCATGTGCAAGAAAAAATATGAAAAAAATTGTCTTGCAAAATAGTGTGGAACCTCATCGTTCCACAACAATTTCCCATATTCCGCCAAAATCTATTATACAGATGTCCTGCAGAGTCAAGGTGCTTAAAATATTTCACCTTCAACATCTTCCGCTTTAGGCCCTCTTTGAAATTGAACATGGAAATGACGTCTTCTTTTGAAAATCTACTTTTTAGTGTCTCCCATTTATCTAGACCCATCACCTCTGACTTTCATCATCTCATTAGATCGACAAAATTGTCAGTGGTTGGCCCCATCTTCTGATATGAATCCATAAAGTTTTTCAATGAATGCAAAACAATTTGCAAATTTTATTTGCTCTCCTGAGGGAGTTCCAAAACCACCAAATCATTTTCCAACCTCTGTTTAACACTTGAGCATCACTCAAGCATCATTTCTTCAGTATTCCCTTCCCAGGGAAGTTCATCACCAACATCTGAAGGATAGGTGGACGTAGGCATGTAATTTTTTGTTTCTTGATAATGCGGCCTCCTAAATACACCTTCACCCTCTGCACCGACATTTCAATCTTTGTGACAACCACTCTCATTGTCGGCCCTTTCTCTAAATTGACTGTCTACACACACATTTGAAAGTAACTTGAATATTTAACCTCACATAAATTTAAATACCAAAAAATACAACGAAAATAAACAAAATCAAAGAAAATTACCAGAAATACTCTCTTGTCCAAAGTTATTCCCTACATTCTTAGGTAGAAGTATCTATGTGAAACCTATATAAGAAGGTTGAATCCATAGCAATGGCATGATCAGGTTCTGCAGTTGGTCTGTTCACATACTCATTTGAAATTCTCCCCTGACGAGATTGTTGTTGCTCAATCAGAGTCTTAGTCGAAGAAGGATTTCATGTTCTTCCTTCTTGAGAATACCTAGATAGTTTGAAAGGAATGCTTGGAGAATCCCGTGCAACATCTCTCCTCAATATCTATCCACAATTCAGAGTTTATCAATCAAAATGCATAGATGTACACAAGTTCAAGCAATTAAAAACGCAGAGATAAATCAAAGTTTTAATCAATCAAGCCACAGAGGTACTCTCTCATTAGAAGGCTCAAAGACTATACATTCATCCATGAATCTATAATCTCAAAGATAAGTAAGGGGTCCATAGACAGTAGGGCGAATTCATATCCTTCACTCATCATCCATGCATAGAAAAGAATGGCATTTGAATCTATAGGTATTTAAACACCGAAGTGACGACCATCGATTCGGCTCTTGGTCAACTACTCAGGCAGGAAATGATGACTAAAGGGATAAGTGAGAGAATATGAAACCACAATCTTTTCATAATAATTAGTAAAAACCACACATATAAGTCATTGAAATAATAAGTTGGGTTCGCCAAGGGAATTTCATTCAAATCATAGGTTTATCATTCATAATGCACATCAAAGAAGAAGTTGCAAAGCCTAGACATTCAACCATGAATCAATAAACTCAAAGATAAGTAAGGGGTCTATAGACAACATGGAAAATTCTTATCCTTCACTCATCATCCATGCACAAAAAAGCAGGGAATTTGAATCTATAGGTCTTTAAACACCGAAGTGACGACCATCGATTTGGCTCGTGGCCGACTAATCAGGCACGGACTGATGACTAAAGAGATAAGTGACAACAGATGAAACCACAATCTTTTCATAATAATCAGTAAAACCCACACATAAAAGTCATTGAAATCAGAAGTTGGGTTCGCCAAGGGACTTTCATTCCACTCAGAGGTTTATCATTCACAATCCACATCAAAGAATAAACATTCAGCCATCAATCAATAAACTAAAATATAAGGGATAGACAACAAGACAAATTATTATCCTTCACTCATTAACCATGCACAAAAAAATAGAGAATTTGAATGTATAGGTCTTTAAACACTGAAGTGACGATCATCGATTCGAATCCGGGTCGACTTCTCAAGAAAGGACTGATGACTAAAGGGATAAGGAATAGAATATAAAAAAACAATATTTTCATAATAATCAATGAAACCCACACAAACAATTCATTGAAATAAGAAAGTTGGGTTCGCCAAGGGAAATCAATTCAGAAAAACAACAAGCAAGTGGATTCATTAAAAGTTCCCTATAGTTTGATCCACTAAAATAATGTATTAGAACATTTCTTTAAGATTCCTTATCAGTTCCCTATGGTTGGATCCATAGAGACCTCATATAATGCAATGCATTAGAATCCCCAAAACAAAGAGTTTAATCTTCATAACCTCACACACCCATGTTTTAATCACAATGAGGTGAATGTTTTGCTTGAACATTTATTATATGTCATGGATTATGTTAAATGGGATGGGATACAGGGTTGTTTGTATTCCTAATATAAATTAAGATGAGGTGGAGCAGATTTAATTTTTGTGATAATGTTATATTATATAACATATGACCTGTGCAAATGCTATATTATATATTTGGATCACTTGAGATATTTAAGGACAAATTGTTGGATAGTTGTGGATATAGTTGAACTAAATACATAACTGTGAAATATTTTATGGTCACCTAAAGTTACATAAAGGGACCTAATTTACTATAAACTAAGGTATTTCTACTAAGGGATACATAGAGGGGCATAATTTTACTATAAACTAAGGTATTTCCACTAAAATATTTCCTCTAAGGGATTTATACCTAATTGTTACATAAAGGAACCATATTTCCACCAAGGGATTTATTAACTATAAACTCCCTAACTCCCTTGCTTGATATAGTTTTGAGTTTATTTTTTGTTGATTATTAAACCTAACATCATATCCCTCCATGTCCAAAACCTATTTTTACCTTGAAAACAATTGTAAATCATATGAACTTTGGCTCTAGGAAAAAAATAAACCCCTTTTGAGACACTCATGAATTTGGTTATATTATATATGGATTTGAAGATTTGGGTTGTAGCATTTCTATATAATCATGGAGAAACACTGAGAAAATTCAAAAGTTTTTATAATTTATAATCTTATAATTAAAAGCATACAACCTATCATATCCTCATATAATTAGTTATTTCCCCATTAAGAGAATGACTAAACTAGGTACCTAATGTACATGCACAAGAGACCACTAAGATGAAAGAAAATACATGTTGCCTATCATTTCTTCAAACTCTAGGAAAATCCACCTATGCTTAATGGGGGTTGGCATAAATATGCCAATTCTTGGCTAAATCATTTGAGAATGGAGAAGGAGATCACTCTACAAAACATTGATATACCATTAATAATAATATTAAATCAAAATTCAATGAAATATAAATACTTATGAAGAGTTTTTGTTAACTATAAGGTAGGGATAAAATGTGGCTTCTAACATAAAAACTCCGATATGATATGGGTTTTCATTAGAAAATGTTTCTACTATGAGTAGATATATCACTAGTGTTAGGTCAGATGGCCCTCATAACATTATGAGTCCTTGTTTCCTCACATAGTTCCTACCATGTTTAATTTACAATAATTCAATTTTAAAGATGGATGAATGTTTAATTGTTATTCTTTCTTTAATGAGGATTATTTGAAGTTTGATTTACTTTATTTATTTGTATGCATGATTAGTTTTGAACATTTTAAAAATATGCATATAAGGAACATCACTTGTTATTATCGTCTACATGTGGGATATGTATGTGCTAGCTATGCCTACATATCCAACACAAATCCAATATTATGGTTCAATAAACACATTAGTTATTATTAATGAATTAATTAATAAGTTGTCAATTTGAAGTTATATTATATATGAATATAACTATCATCAATACGAGAAGCATTCAATAACTATAGTAAATAGGTGTTAAGTAATAAATGAGTATAATAATTAGTTCCCATCTAAGACTCTTTTATTTATATAAATTAGACTTTATCATCCAAAATGAAGTATTCGTTATAATTATTCCTAAATAGTCAAAGGGTCTCTACAATTAGAAAATACCACTGGTTCCTTTT
This sequence comes from Picea glauca, assembly GCA_000966675.3. NCBI lineage: Eukaryota > Viridiplantae > Streptophyta > Pinopsida > Pinales > Pinaceae > Picea > Picea glauca. The sequence continues at coordinate 697,749 of JZKD02S1685399.1, read as the reverse complement.
TGAGAAGTTTACTATGATAAGAGTCTATGGTTCGGAAGAGAAGCCATATCCAAAGTGACTGTTGAATTTGGTTGTTCTAGAGACTGAAAAATGTGAAATTCAATCAGTGAATGTTGGTTGAATGAATTTCAAGGAAAAATCAAATCTACACAAGTAGGTCACTAATGTCTTACACATAGATGTGACCAAGACTCATGACAATATGTAGGACATGTTAAGCATAGGGGGATATTTGCTTACCCATTATCATTAGGTCTCACTAGATGGTTTCAAGAAGTGTTTTGTCAATCTAGTACAAATATAAATGACTCTTGTAAATGAATATTTCTTTCTCTTGTTATAAAATGAAGAACACTGAAAAATGGAAAACTTGGTGTGAATTACATAATCATGTTAATCATTGAGTTTTTGAATGATTTTTTTGTTTGAGGCCTTAACTAAGGGAGCATATATATGGGAACCAAATCCAATATATGGCCATCCATGCCCAAAGTAGTGTGGTTGGATGAAATACATTCCATGTTATTTTCCTTGCATCAACAAACAAATGAATTGTCTCCTTCAGGAAATTGACATTCGTAAATGCAAGATGACTATGGGATTGAAAAAATTGAAATTCAAAGTGAATGTTGATCAGATGAATTACAAGAAAAAACCAAAACTACACAAGTAGGTCACTGATGTCTTACACAGAGATGCGACCAAGACTCATGACAATTTATTTAAGAATCATTAAAATTTCCCTATGGTTGGATCCACTAAAAAATGTATTAGAACATTTATTTAAGATCCCTTAAAAATTCCCTATGGTTGGATCCACAAAGAGCACATATAATGCAATGCATTAGAATCCCCAAAACAAAGAGTTTATATTCATAACCTCACACACCCACTAATATCATGAGGTATCTTTATTAAGTGGTGCATAAGAACTTGTTATGGCTTTAATCTTGGCACATAAGAAATCTTTCTTTACTAAGTGGTGCACTCTTTTCTGATCAAATATTGGATAATCTTATATTGTATAAGATATTTAAGGAAAAATTGTTTGATAGTTGTGGATATGGTTGAACTAAATACATAACTGTGAAATACTTTATGGTCACGTAAAGTTACATAAAAGGACTTAATTGAACTATAAACTAAGGGATTTCTACATTGAGCAGATAACTACCCAAAATTAACTCAATAGCATGTGCATATTCTTTGAACATGGTTCAATCCACTAAGAAAACATATATATATTCCTTATAACATTTCTTTAAGAATCATTAAAAGTTCCCTATGCTTGGATCCACTAAAAAAATGTATTAGATCATTTCTTTAAGATCCCTTAAAAATTACCTATGGTTGGATCCACAAAGACCACATATAATGCAATGCATTAGAATCCCCAAAACAAAGATTTTATATTAATAACCTCACTCACTCACTAATAACATGGGAAATCGTTTTTAAGTGGTGCACAACAATTTGATATTCCTTTAATCTTGGAACATAAGAAATCTTGCTTTACTAAGTGGTGCACTCTTATCTGATCACAGATTGGATAATGTTATATTATATAACATATGAACTGTGCAAATGTTGTATGAGGTTTGTTCGTATTTCTAATATAAATTTTGATGAGGTGATGAAAATGTAATAATTGTGAGGCTTAGTTGGAGTTAGAAATCTAGATAAAATACAGTCATATAAGGTGGAAATTGGCGTTGATTGAGAGTAATCATGACAATAATTTCAAATGTAAGTGCATCATAACCTATTGTAAACATAGTAATGTGAGTTTTAATGGGATATATATTAAAAAGCAGATGATTTTGAGTGATTCTTAATTGTCACAAAATTTATGGTGGTAATGAAGCCTATTTCTACAAATAGTAATGTGAGTTTTAATGAAATATATATATTGAAGAAGATGCAATTGAGTGAGTGTTTTAATTGTCACAAAATTAATGGTTATAAAGGGTAATGTCTATAGATATCCACACTCCCCTCACTTTTTGGGAGGGTCATGCTATCCACACTCTCTAGATGTGTGATGACTAATACTAGTTGTCTACTAGAGGTATTAGATTGAAAGGTTTGAAGATTTTGCATTTGGATTATCTCTAGAGTTAGTTCAATATTGTCAAAACTCAAACATATTTCAAGCAAGGAAGGGATGGGAGATGCGGATTGGAATTACGGGTTTAAAGGGACCCTCATGATTTACTTTATTTATTTGTTTGCATTATTAGGATTTACTTTTTTTATTTGAGAATTGAAGTTCTTGCCTTGTTGCAATTCCTTCTTGTCCAAAAAGATTTGGAATCTATGTCGAAGAAGTCGATGGTAGAGGTAGTTGGCGAAGTTTTTCCTCATGTAAAAACCATGGTGGTTTTAAAAAACATCACCAAGAGCCTAAGATATATTTTCACCAACAAATATGTAGGATCAAATAAAATGATATTAATAACTCCAAGGTATAATAGTATTGATGATGTAAGGATGGGACTATTTGTACTTTCCCTAGAGAATGATGTCATGGACACGTTTACAAATATTTTTATAATTAGCACATATGTTCAATTGGAATATGTTTTTATGAAAAAATGGGGTCAAAATAAGGATAGTAAGAGTTCAACAAAATATTCATTCAAATTTTCCAAAATCTCAATAAAAACATTAATCTCTTGAAACAACACATTTGTATCTATTAATTTTTTTTAATGAATATTTGGGATTTCACTTAAGGAAAAAGGATCCTCAAATCATTGTATCTACACAAAAATATGTTATCATAGTTTAAATCATGAACTTTTATTTTATGCTATGAAGAGGATGGAGGACAAATAGACTTGAACAAGGGGAAATAATGGTTGAGATACATTTAGAAAACCTCATTATATAATTAGAATCAAAGAGTTCCAAAACAACTAGAGACAAATAATGAGGTTGACAAATGAACATTGCCATCGTTTAATCTGTGTGGTGTACCACATGACCAATACACTTGTTTAGTTGCCAAAGAGGCTTCCCAACAAGCAAAGTTAAGCTAATATTGATCAACCAAATGATCTAAATAATTATCTGGGTGAATGGAGAAGTATGATCGACAATGTTTCTAATGATCAAAAAAATTGAAAGAATCATTGATCCTACCATCATTGATAGGCAATTATCACCCAATCCATCCCAAAAGGAAGTCAAGAGGAGAATTTGCGAGAAGAATTGGGTTACCTACAAATGTAGGGGTAAACAAATTAAAAAATAAGACAAAAGTAATCTAACTCAAAGTAGCCTAATTTAAAGTCTAACCAATCCAAATCCCAGTAATCAAAATCAAATAAATCCAAGTATGTCACCACATGGAACTCCTAAATTAACCCAACCAACTCAAGTTATCAAGAAACAATGGTTACTTTAAAAAACAATTTATGAATTATTTTTGCATAATTGTATGTTGGATTCTAGGGCATTAAAAAATGTTATGCCAATAAAATTTATTAAAATATTAGGAATTGAAACCACTAAACCTTATAGTAAACAACTTGGCGGTTTCATCCCTTGGCCCTGAGATCCTTGAAGAAGAAACCAATGTGAAGAGTAATTTGTTTTAAGAAATTATATCATTTAGATATTAAAATGACATCTTAATGAGAACAAATGCATTATATTTTAAGAGGAAAACTAGCATTCCATTATTAGTGATATTTTTATTTATTTTTATAATTTTCTCATGAATTAAGGTTATATATTTTGGAAGCTTTAATTCAATTTTCTAAGTTTCAACATTTTACACCATATTGTAATATGTTGTGCATGTACCCAATAATTCTTCCTAGTAATGAGATTGTCATTTTTATAGATTTCTATTATAATTTACATGTGATGAGAGGAAAGCATTCGCTTACATCAACCCTTATATTTTTTCCTTTAAAGAAAAGATAATATAGTTTATTCCTAATCTCATTAGTCGAGTTTCATTTGCATCATGGATTTCTTATAATACATCCCAAAATACATCTTAAATAAACTCAAATTTAATCACCATGGATTTCATCAATATATACATTAACATAAAACAATGTTCATATACAAAATGGTTCCATAAATATAACAACCATTGTATAAATCTATGCATGCAAATCCAATTTTAGATGTTAGTTTAAAAAATAAAAACATTATTGTAAAAGTTGTTTGTATTAAAAAATAAGAGAACAATGTTGTCACAACAAAAATATATTTATTGTTATCTATATCAATGAAATTGTAATAATGGATTTCTTTAAAGTTAAATTATAAACACACTAAACTAGGAGTTGATTTGATTCTCATCCAAGAACTTCCTAAAACTACTTAAAAAGACAAATCACATCAAAACATTTTATATTTGACAACAAATAACTAAATATTAGTACACAAGACAAGTAAGAGTGATTTTGAAAATGTATCATAAAAAATAGATGTAGTCCAATAATAACAACTTAATATTTAAAAATACATAATTAAGGAAAACATAACAATGGTCTTACATAATCACTACTTTCTAAATCCAAATGTCTTGACATAACTTTGTCAACATTGTACTACTTTATAAATCCAAATGTATCACTACTTTCTTTCCTAATTTTGTCAAGGTATATTGTAAATTGACAGGGCCATATCCGGCCCTGTCAATGTACAAGTATAGGCCAAAATTCGCCTATACTTACAAAACTTATTCTTTGAGGACACTTGCTCGCAAGTGATCTGGATTTTTATGATGATAAACTTTTTTCCTTCATTATGATGTGTTAAGTTAGATGACATGATGTTTTTACTACTTTGATATAGACAGGTGCTGCTGACTCAGTTTCATTGAGTGTGCAGGGTTTCGGACCTTGAGGATGAAGAGGCATCAGTGGAACTCCCTTGGACTCCGGATTGAGTCAGGGAGTGGGATATTTGGGTTGTTTCATTTACGGTGATATTGCTTTGTTTTGATGATATGTTATTGATTTCATGATATGTCGTTAACATGATCTGACATGATGGTTGATGATGCAGGCTGATGATAGCTTGTCGACTAGACTCACATATGGAGTAAAGGGGCCACACATGATTTCCAGAGAGGTTGAGGGAGAGGTGTGGACAACAGCCCTTCCATAGCCTACTAGCACTCTCGCCGTGGCTCGAACCATAGGTTAATAATTACCTAGTTCGAGAGTATCCACGATGCCATGAGGTCAGACTGCGACAGTCGCTCGCGATGATTCTAAGGGGTGCACAATAAGGCGGGGGCCTTATTCCTTAGAGCCCTTAGTCTCCCACAAGTTCACCTAGCAGAGTGTTGACTCCAGGGGTTATAGATGTCTACCAATCCGTCAAGTCAGCGAGTGGCA
>JZKD02S1685399.1:655914-673598 GCA_000966675.3 Picea glauca | reverse complement strand
ATAGAGAATTTTGAGAGGTTTTTCATAAAAAAATTAAATTAAAAATGTTTAGAAAAGTAGGTGGGTCTCAAATTTCTATAAAAGAAGGGGAAAAAAAGGAAGAGGGGGAACGGTTAGCGTAATGTTACGCTGCCGGATTGTGGCTTGACAGATTGCTTGTGAGGAGTTGGGTTTATCTCAGTTGTAATGGAGTGGTAGCTCAGCCTTGGAGGTGAGCTAAGAAGCTAGTCTTATCTCTGGATATTGTGTGACCCCTTTGTGACTCGGGGGGATAAGGGGGAAGCAGAGTACCCCTAGGGATTGGCTGGGAGGTACCGGTGAGCTTTCTGCAGTCGGCAAGCAGGAGCGGCATGGAGCGCGAGGAGCAGCACGAAGCACGGGACGTCATCCGAAGCGGGCAAAAGGCAAAGGTATGATTTATTTTCGGTAGAGTAGACTGCCTAGTTATTCTCTCAGGCGATTATGATGTATTATTGTATGATGTTGTTTCAGCTGTTGTGGTTCGTTTGTATGCTCCAGCGATATTGTTCTGGAAACCCTTGTAGGGGTAGATGTTCTAAAATTGTTGTCATTTGTATGCCGAAAATTGTGTGTATTAGTTACCATTGTATTCTGGAATTTATCCGAATCTGCCATCGTTTGGTATTCTGGAAATGGTCTGAATTTGCTATCATTTCATTCCAAAATTTATCTGTATTAATTATCATTGCATTCGGGAAATTATCTGAGATGGATATTGTTGGTATTCTGGAAGGGGTCTGAAATCGTCATCATTATAGTTGGAAAACAGTCTGAAAATGAGATTCCTGCGTCCATGCTGAATGTGATAGCATTTGGTGTTACCTTGCTGTTAAATGCAGTATTTTCGTAATGAGTGTAGCAGCTTTTGTAAAGGTTATTGTACCCTTAAATATTGAAAACTGATCCGTGAAATATACAAGTTCTAACAACCCTTGAAGTGGAAATTTAGTCTCAAATTTGGCAACCCAAATCTTGCAATTTCTGCAAAATTATTAAATCGTATTTGCCCAATCCCACGTTTGCACAACAAATGATGGGCTAAGTGGGCCTAATATGCTGCACGCCCTATGAGTTCCTTCTTCAAATTTCTGATCTTTGCAGAAAAAATTGAACCAGTCTCGTTGTTTTACTTCTAGGCATTTCGCTCAGGTATTCTATTTTTTTTGTGTGTGACCAGTCGATCTGGAAATCGTCGTTCTGGCGACTGGTGTTGTCTTTCTGTTGAAGGTTGGATATGAGGTTTAGTGGTGGATTTGAGCATTGGCCTTTCGTTGAATTTGGGAAGGAGATTCGCGCATCCCGGTCAGCTGTGAGGTGGCCGACTACGTTTTGGTTTCCTCGTCCTTCTGTTGTTGGCTGACTGCGTAAATCACCGCTTGTTCCAGTGTTTCCCTAGCCTTCTGGATAGAACCCAAGGCTTGAGTGATTTCCTTTTAATATTCAAATTGAAAAAGTGGAATGCTTCCCAAACACGAATTTCATTCTCCCATTTCATTCCACTAAACAATGAATCAATTTTGAGGAGTTGCGTTTTCTAAAACTATCAACGTATTCTGTACCACTGAAAGAGCATTTTCGTTACTAAAATCCAACCACGTGGATGAAAAAAAAAAGGGATCCCATCAATAACAATAGTAACTTCTAGTTGCGTCCAAGTTATGGAGACTAGACGCGTAAGGAGGCAACCACTGGTGTGCGTTGTATTTGACCACATCCAATCAATAATGCAAATACGTCTAACACTACCACAAATAATGGAGCACGTTTGTTGTTAGTTGCTAGCTTATTAGGCCTATTTAAATACTGTTGAGAGAGTTTGCGACCGAACCTGGTCTTACCTGTAGCGTTGCAGCTGATATAGTGGAGTCATCCAGCGACTGACCTGGCATCCTTTGGCGCTGACAAAGTTTCTGGCAGCTTGTGCACAAATCTCTAGGAGCGAAATAACTTCTAACGGTCGCAGTGGGGTTCCCTGTGCTGCTCGACGAATGCTTGGCAAATTTTTCGCACTGAACCACTCAAAGAAATCCAAGAGTCTTTCGTTATTTGCGTTAGACAAGATGACTGTCGGACGTGAGTTTGACTCATTGTTCGGTCCAAATTAGAAAGGTTGCTGCAGAACGGTATGAGTTTGGCCTTTTAATTGTTGTCTATAAAAAATAAAAAAAAATAAAAAATATTTTGATACTTTTAATATCGGCATTTTGAATATTGTCGTTTTAATTTTTGTTAGAGATATGTATATTGTCATTTTAATTTGAGGTTATATTGTTACCTTGAATACGATGATGTTTATACCTAGGATGTTATCTTATATTATCATGGAATGTTGCTATTTTCAGATATCGAACATTTTTAATGGTGTTATTTTTAGTTATGGTACTTTTCAAATGGGTCATTTTTAATTATTGTCCTTCTAAATTTTGTCATAAAAATATATATATATGGCTATTTTATGTATTGTCTTTTTAAATTTGATACTTTTAATGTGACCTTTTTAATATAGTTATGGTTATAAATTGACGTTTCCACTTAGGATGTCATATTGTTATTTCTAAACATTTTTAATTATGATGTCAGATCGTTATTTTTAAACTGGATGCTATTTATAAATATGGGGTTATTTTGACATGATGTTGTTGTATCTTAAAACATGATGTTATTTTAAACATGATGAGATTGTCATTTTTAAACCTGATGTTAACTATAAATGTGATGTTATTATAAACATGAAGTTATTTATTGCAATAACAATGAAAATTTATGATCATAAATAAACATCGAATGGTGAGCTCCTCATGTTTATCTGAAGGTTTCTATATTGCAAGGTCATTGTAAATCCTATGATTGAAGCATATAAGAGGGATTGTAATTGTAAATCATGGCCCAGACATGTGTTGTAAATGTAAGGTGTTTAATATTTCTGGGCATGTTTTTGTAACCTTCATCACTATTAACAAATATTTGTGGTGTAATAACCTTGATTTAAGTACAATAGGATTTCGGAGTCTGTATTGAGGGTGTTGGTTCTTGTAGACAAGTTGTACTTGGTTGATAAACCCTCCAGGTGTTGGGACTGTTGTCGGGTGGGATGTAGACACCCCCCTGGTAGCCTTAGGAGACATGTCGGTGGGTGTGATTTTTCCTGTGTAAGGAATCCAGTGCCGTATCAAGAGTCTCGAGCCCTTTAAAGGCAGGGTTTCCACTCTTGCGATAGACCTGACAAAGATTACTAGTTTCTGCCTGAGCAGTCGGCCAGGAGCCTATCTAATCTTCTTCCGAGAAGACATAAGACTAAAAGCCCTGCTTTTCTGTGCAGAAATAGTAAACTATACTGTTGGATTCTTTCATCTGTGACTGTACTGTACTTAACGTCTGGTGTCGATTTCTGCTTACGGCTATTAGTTGTATGGCTTATGTCTAGGGGCGTTTATTGCCTGTTGTCACTGTGATACATTGGGGTCGTCTTATTGTGTTCGACTTGCTTGCGTCTTGTTCTAGGTCGGGTTACTAGTTTCTACCTGAGCAGTCAGCCAGGAGCCTGTCTAATCTTCTTTCGAGAAGACATAAGACTAAAAGCCCTGCTTTCCTGTGCAGAAATAGTAACCCTAACACCATGGATTCTTCCCTATGTGTTCTTACTGTGCACCCCCAGTATGTATTAATCTTTGTGTTGTGCCTTATGCATATGGTCGTATATTGTTGCAATTACTCGTTGTGTGCCTTCAGTTTTATTTTTCATGGTTGCGTCTTGATGGTCGTTGAGTGGTGACGTAGAGTCAGGTGTGTTGTTACTTCTACACGCGTGCACACACCTTACACCTCAAACCAAAAAAAAAAAAAATTGCACCTGATACTAGAATGGTTCTCGTAACGAGGAGGGCGTTACACCATTGTATAAATCTATGCATGCAAATCCAATTTTAGATGTTAGTTTAAAAAATAAAAACATTATTGTAAAAGTTGTTTGTATTAAAAAATAAGAGAACAATGTTGTCACAACAAAAATATATTTATTGTTATCTATATCAATGAAATTGTAATAATGGATTTCTTTAAAGTTAAATTATAAACACACTAAACTAGGAGTTGATTTGATTCTCATCCAAGAACTTCCTAAAACTACTTAAAAAGACAAATCACATCAAAATATTTTATATTTGACAACAAATGACTAAATATTAGTAAACAAGACAAGTAAGAGTGATTTTGAAAATGTATCATAAAAAATAGATGTATTCCAATAATAACAACTTAATATTTAAAAATACATAATTAAGGAAAACATAACAATGGTCTTACATAATCACTACTTTCTAAATCCAAATGTATTGACATAATTTTGTCAACGTTGTACTACTTTATAAATCCAAATGTATCACTACTTTCTTTCCTAATTTTGTCAAGGTATATTGTAAATTGACAGGGCCATATTCGGCCCTGTCAATGTACAAGTATAGGTCAAAATTCGGGTCTATACCTGTACATGGACAAGGCCATATTACAAGCTAATGTGTTCTATTACCATTAGTTTATAAGTGGCATGTATAAGGTGTGATATGTAATAGATCAAGCATGTAGTGTATATGTAAGCTAGGTTCAATATTAACTATGACACTATGCTTATAGATCTCAATACAAGTAGAACCATAATAAGGAGTAATGAGTGTAATCATGAGGTATATACTACATATTGTTGTATTAGATATGATGCAATTATGATGGAAACAACTAGTATCCATATTAAGCTGATGATTTGGGTATCTCCATAATAACTAAGATGGACTCTATACACAAACAAATTCTCATAGTTAGATTACATGATTCCTATATAAGTATTTGCATAATGATGAGAAATGGATACATAAAGATCTTATCCTACTCATGTTACTAGTATAATTAGATCCATAATTCGGCCTTGTCCATGTACAGGTATAGGACCGAATTCGGGCCTGTACATGGACAGGGCCGAATATGGACCTGTAAACAATCTAAAAAAGTAAATTTAATTCATAACTTAAAAATCTAAATTATAATTATATTATAAATTATAATTTTATAATAGTAAATAAATCTAATCAAAACATACCTTATTGACGCACGCTGCTCCAACATCCACAATAGCACCTCTCCTTCAGCGTCCACCACCCATCCGCCCGCAGCAAATACCTCAAGCAAAAAAAGCTCTCTGCACAACAAGCTCTCAACAAAACAAGCTCTCATCACAACAAGCACTCCACACAACAAGATATCAACATAAAAAACTCTCAGCACAACAAGATCTTTGCACATCAAGATCTCCACACAACAACATCAAACTCTCTCTGAACTCGCCAAAACTATGATAGGAATGATGTGCGGGAAATATATTAACATTCGTTCAGTCGAAAAATGTTTCAGCCTAACTATCTTTCAGCCGAAAGATAGTTCGGCCAAAAAATTATTTTAGACGGAATATCTTTCAATCGAAAAGGCATTACTGGATGAAAAAATATCGGTTCGTCTAAAAATGTACACATGAATCAAGGGCGTTGTTAGGGTTCCATTCGATTTGACGTTCAAAGGTTCAGACGAAAGAGTTTTCGGCCGAAAAAAAAATATGTTCGACAGAAAAAATGATTTTCGAAATGTTGGCGACCCAATTGTCAAGAAAGTGTAACCCACCTTCATGATTCCACCCAGGAGCATGGGACTTAGTAGACACGTGGGCCAAGCATAGGGTCAACGTTTTCTTTCGCAACTTTGAACAGTTGTTCAAGGGTTTTCCACTGTTTGAAAAAGGTTTTTATACTATTTTTTTCCATAATTCTTGAGATAAGATCAATAGTCCCCTGGATGTAGGGTAGAGAGATGTGAGTGAGGGATGGGGAAGGGGGAGTATTTTTTTATTTTGGATTGCAAGCTGAGCAAAAGCAATTGTTGATTTGGGAGACAGACTAACCATTGCTTACAAGGGCCTTCATCAAGTGGGATTTTTATTTCTTAAGGAATTGAGGAGATGAGATTCAAATGGCATTGGTAACTAGAGTTTTTATAATGGTGATTTTTTTATCTCCATGATGGTGAGACTAGGAATGATAGTACAAATCAATATTCTTCGTTTTCTGATAAACTTGGTGGATGGGTGAAGGTACCATTGTGAAGAAGAGAGATGAGATCATCTAAAAATAGAATGCAATTATCCTTTTGCATTATCATAGTAAATTGCATATGGAGGGAATTTTTATTAATATAATCAAAGAAAGATACTAGGGAGGGTTGTCCATGAGTCCATATGAAAAAAGTATAATCTGAAGAGTGTTGGTATAAAAAAACAATTTAAATCTGGATCTATAATGCATAATGAATCTAAGTTGTTGTAATATCATTAGCCTTACAATTTAGGACTCATAACTTACCTCACTAATTGTGAAAATCTACACACTCAAATATATTTTTAAAGGATGATGAAATTCTTGTTTAATTGGATAACTCTTCTAAAAGTGGCCATATTCATGGAAATTGTTGCATTTGAATGAAATATGTTCATAATCAAAGGGAAGCAACTCCAACTTCCAATATTAAAGCTAATCGTTTCATCCCTTTTCTAAATCTACTTCTACACAAATTATGCCCACGTATACATTCTCATTTTTATTTCCACTCTATTGTTGAAATGGCCTAGCTTGTCTCGAATGACTTTGAGAATTCCTTTACTGCATAAAATCACTGGGAGGTGTTGAAGCTTAACCCAAATAGGGGCAACTTATATTTCTATATTCATATCAAACTCAATAGTCTAGTAGGAGAGAAACTCTAAGGACCCCAATCATTACAACTACAAGCGACGCAAAGCAAGTGCTATTTTTTTTAAAGTAGGAAGGAAACAATGAAAACAGTTAAACAACACAACTATGACGAACACAACGCACTCCGACCGGAAACAAACAATAATGAATCAACATACTAGCACATCATTCAACTAGGAGAAACAAACGACTACCCTCCAGGCACAAGGAAGACAACTCCTACAAGATAAAGGACAACATCAACCACCTGACACAAAGGATTCGATGAACAAGAACTAGAAACCTCTATGGCGCACAACCCAAACACATTAAGGCATTACAAACCAAGTGCCAACATCAATTACTATGAATAATACTCCCAAATCAGGAAGAAAAAGACTCCGGCTAGGTTATCATTGACATTTATTCGTAGGGCGTGCAATGATCCCTTCATCAAGAATCATGTTGTCACAAGGAGATATGAGAGACAGTAACCAAGGTGCAACATAACATATCTGAGCATAACCCAAGGAAAAATCCAATGTGCTAGGAGACCGAATTACTATCAAAACACATGAAGGCTAAACCCAATCACCCAATCGAGAAGTCTACTAGACACAAGGGAAAACTAACTACTATAACAATCATACATCAGGTCGAATTCCTGGTGCAAAAAATTCTATTGCAATCATACAATAATTAAAGGACGCATGAATATTCCCTCGAGAATCCATTCTACAATAATATTTTATTAACAAAAGTTTCACTACAATCACCATTCGCTTAACATATAATTCCTTGTAAAATCCTAAGTTAAATCTTCCACCCCTATCATTACTCTTCCCAAACATACATGCCTTAGATTAAGATAATGGACATATCCACCCTCGAAAAAATTTGAAAATGAATGACCCTAAAATGCCTTAAAAATATTAGACCACATTAATTGAAATCTATAACACTCATGTATATCAATACTCCATTTAATTCATCTCACTGCCTTGTAATCTATAACTCCTTAATTCCCTTTTTTATCAACCATGATACTACTTTCTGACATTATTATCGTTGTCTAGAGAATATATGATATCGCAGAGCATAGTTAAATATGATAACGCTGTGTAACTATATAATCCAAAATATCCATAAGTATCATTGTATAAATAATCAACAAAGGATAAAACGTTGTCATATAAACAAATAATGAACACACTGTCATATAAAATAATAATAAACACAATTATTAAAAAAAAATCAACTAAAAAAATCATGAACACGTTGTCATTCACAACAACAATCCTAAAAACGCAGCCACACCAAAGGTAAACACAATGTGTATAGATTCGTTATATTTTATCAAGGAAAATCCAATCGTTGTCTATATAGATTGAATGAATGGCTATGTAAACAAAACGTAATATTGTCTAATAATAAATTCGCTGTAAAAAATATTTCATTAAAACGAAAGTTGACGATTTGTGTTCGGTAAGGGCGTGATCTCGCTGAGATTATTGGTGCCTCGACGTCCTCGAGCTGGGCGCGAATGACGAGCTGGAGTCGCTTCATTCGGTGCTAGTCTCAGAGATAGTCGAACGGTGATTGTGTTGGGTTGGAAGTCCAAACATAGGTCAGAACGGACCTTCCACAGCTCAAACGCGGCCCTTGTCGTTTTCTTTCAAATTCCAAATTATTTTAGGAGTCTAGCCGGATTGGATCCTTTTCGTTTTATTCCTAAACTTCCTAAGCTTCTGTGAGGCGTGATATCCCTGTATTATTAAATGCTAACAACCATATCGCTATCTTCTAACATCAATACCAACACAGCCTACAACAAAATCGATGTTAACACATCTTACAAAGCATACAACCAAAATCGTTGTCACCCTCTGTATGTATTCAATTTGCAGTCACCATTATGTGTAGTCCACTGTCACTAAATATTAATTTCGCAAACACAGATAAATAAACGCAGGATAAGATATAATGCTATCCATTAAGTACATGATATCGCTACACACTACATCTAAAATAGATGTCAAATAGATTTGCTATCAACAATATTTAATCGTTGTCCAAAATGTTGTTAATACATTTGTTGTCATAATAGATATATTGCTAAGTTGAATATGATATTGTTGAGCGAACCATGATATCGTTGTGTTATTAAATGCATAAATCGCTAAGACGTAAACATCACTGGGTAATATAATACATGAAATAAAACATTGTTGTCTATAAATTTACTGTCTTAAATTATAAAACCGTTGTCTATAATCACATATTCGTTGAAAATAATTCACCTATAATTAAATCGCTCATATTAAATTGCTGTCAACAATCTAAACGCAGTCATTCCATATTACCAATGTTGAGATTTACCAATCAAGAAAACACGGAGATAATATTCCAAGGAGTCGCAGAGGCAAAACGCATAGATAATCAAACAAAATCGCAGAGACTCTTTGATCAGAGATAAATCAACAAAAAAACAACGATACTTAGCACAAGAAGCTGCAAGGCTAATCACTCGGAAATGGATCAATCAAACACTCAAATACTCAGTCATAAGAAGGCGCAAAGGCAAATCATTTAGCAATGAATCAATCAACGCAGAGATAAGTAAGGGTTAGACAGTTGGGCAAAATTTATTCTTCACTCATCATCCATGCACAAAAAAGAAGGGCATTTGAATCTATAAGTATTTAAACACCGAAGGGATGATTGTCGATTCGGCTCCTAGGACTGATGACTAAAGGGACAAGGGACTAAATATAAAAACGCAATCTCTTCATAATAATCAATAAACCCACACAGACAAATAACATGCATAATTTAAATTTCATTTCAAGTAACAACTTAAACCGGCATACGTTAGACAAACGTGAATGCTCCGTATTTTTAGTCCCACACATACACCGTCCAACTCCTACTTGTCGACCGATGTGAGCTCACCGGTACCTCCCAGCCAATGCTAGGTGTACTCTTGTTTCCCCTGAGCCCCTTGAGTCGCAAAGGGGCCACACACGCACCCAACTCACCTTGCAAAGTTGAGCTACCAATCGTTACCCGAGCTGAGTATCCCAACTGCCACAAGAGAAGCTCAGTTAAAATAAAAATTTCAGTTCCTCCTCTATCCTTTTTATAGAGTTTTTAAGTAATTAGTTTCCCAAATTCTCATTCAATTTTTGTTTTTATTAGTTTTAATTAGGAAAAACCTTCCCCATACACATGTCGCCCGATCTCCTAGTTGCACTAGAAAATTAGTTTTATTAATTAATTGAACATTCATATTTCCCTCACCCACCTAAAATCATTCCTAAGAACGCTCCTAGGTGTCCCAGTATTCCCTTACACTTCTTAAATCACTTACTCCTTGCTTAATTTCTAGTTGAGTTCATAATTAGAAAGTTGCAAAGGCAAGATTCCTTACTAAGTTAGACAATCATCTTTTTCTTTATGGTTCCCCTTTTCTTTAGGTTTCCCCTTTTCTTTAACTTTCCTATTTCTTTTAAGTTTCCCCCTTTTTCCTTTTTAACTAAAAATCAATTTAGCAAGTGTAGATGAAACAACCAATTACCAATTTTTCTTTTTATCTAAAATTAGATTAGCAATAATAGATAAAACAACCATTTCCCTTTTTAAATTTAATCCCCCAATAAAATTGTTTTTTTAATAAATAATTTGAATTTCTTACCCCCCTTCTTGTTATATGTTTATTTGTTATTATTATTTTTTTAACCACATGTTCTACTTAGACCTAGATGTTAATTTCAATAGGTTGGGCAACATTTCTATTAGGGAATTTTTTTTTTAAATCTTACTTATCACATCATTCATTTTAAGGCTATCTAGGTTTATTCATTTACCAGTTAAAATCATGATGTTCCCCTTAGGACGCACTAGGCACTCTAAGGGTGCCACTCACCTCGTTCTATGTTCCTTGTAAGATGTGCCCTTCAGGACACACTACGTTCTCCAAGAGTGTCACTCACCTCTTTCTTTTTTCCTTACACGACGTGCCCTTCAGGATGCACTACGTTCTCCAAGGGTACCACTCACCTCTTGAATGACTTGGTAGACATAAAAAACCCTTGGAGTCAATACTCCGACCATGTTCATAGAAGAGCGCTCCCCTTCAGTTGAAATACCTCCATGAGGACCTTTATGTTGGAGGTATAGTCACGAAGTGCAAATCACATCACCTTATTCTCCAACCATGCCTCGATGGATGCACCATTTGAGGCACCGAAGAAATCTATAAATTTGACCTTTTGGAGTTCACGGTGAATACTAACGGTACTAGCTGGACGTGTTGTGGACCCTCAAGGGTAGAGATGCCCTGACCTCATTTCAAAATAGATGGTGAGTCAAGACCTATGACAGTCTTTGGAAGGACCCTGGTCAGACCATCATCATCCCTTACAACAATCGAATCTAGCCCAAGGACTTGTTCCTCCCCTTTAAGGGTTAGACTCTGAGGGCATGGGCACTTTTGGAGGCATCGAACCTCCTTCCACTACACCATGCTATGCACCTTTGTGGTGCCCTCTAATCGATATCACCGCATGCACACGTTAATTTTTTAATTACCACTAGGTTATTACTCAAGGGTTTAATGTAGTGGAAAGCATGGCGATCCACAGTACTAGGGTTGAACCCTCTCTGATACCATATGTAAGGACCCCAATTTTTATGACTACAAGCAACACAAAGCAAGTGAATTTTTTTTTTTAAAATCAGAAAGGAAGCAAGGATAGCAGTTAAACAACACAACTTGACAACAAACACAACGCACTCTGATCGGACAACAAACAACAATGACTCAGCTACTAGCACATCATGCAACTGGGTGAAACATGCGATAATCGAAGACAGATAGAAACGACTACCCGCCCGACACAAGAAAGACAACGCCTACAAGCTAAATGACAACATCAACCCCCTCACACAGTGGATTTAATGACCATGAACTAGAAACCTCTACGACGAGAAACCCAAACGCATTAAGGCATTACAAACCAAGTGCCAACATCAATTACAATGAATAATACACCCACATCAGGAAGCACAAGACTGCAACCAAGTTATCGTCAGCATCTATCTGTCAAGGCGCACAATGATCCCTTCATCAGGAATCATTTCGTCACGAGGCGATAAGAAAGACAGTAACCAAGTTGCAAAATAAAATATCTGACCATAACACAAGGAAAAATCCAATGTGCTAGGAGACTAAATTACTATCAAAATACATGAAGGTTAAACCCAAGCACTCAATTGAGAATTCTACGAGACACAAGGGAAAACTGACTACTATAACAATCATACATCACGTCAAATTCCAGGTGCAATAAATTCTATTGCAATCATACAATAATTAAAGGACTCTATTATCCATCGATGAATATACCCTCGAGAATCCACTATACAATAATATTTTAATAACAAAAGTTTCACTACAATCGCCATTCACTTAACATATAATTCATTGTAAAAGCCTAAGTGAAATATTCCACCCCTATAATTACCCTTCCCAAACATACATGCCTTAGATTAAGATAATGGACATATCCACCCTAAAAAAACTAGGGAAATGCATGACCCTAAAATGACTTAACAATATTAGACCACATTAATTGAAATCTATAATATTCATGTATATCAATACTCCATTTAATTCATCCAAGTACCTTGTAATCTATAACTCCTTAATTCCCTTTTAGTATCAACCATGATACTGTTGTCTAACATCATTATCGTTGTCTAGAGAATATATGATATCGCAGAGCAGAGTTAAATATGATAACGTTGTGTAACTATATAATCCAAAAGATCCATAAGTATCATTGTGTAAATAATCAACAAAAGGATAAAAAGTTGTCATATAAACAAGCTGTCATATAAACAAATAATGAACACGTTGTCATATAAAATAATAATAAACACAATTATAAAAATGGCGTCACAAAACAAATCATAAATACGCTGTCATTTAGAGCAACAATGCTAAAAATGCACTCACACCGAGGGTAAACACGATGTGTATAGATTCGTTGTATTTTATTAAGGAAAATCCAATCACTCTCTATATAAATTGGATCAATGGTTGTGTAAACAAAATTTAATGTTGTCTAATAATAAATTCGCTGTCAAAAATATTTCATTAAATCCAAAGTTGGTGACCAGTTTCGATTTATTCTAGTCTTCCACGAGGAAGGATAATAGAAAATAGGTCTTGGTACAGGCTTATTACACTAGTGAAATGTCGATAACGAAAGTACCAAGCTCGTTCAAGGCCCTCGATTAATTTATTCCTTGAATCCTTTATTTATCACATGATGAGGATTTATGCTCGGTAAGGGCAGGATCTCGCTGAGATTATTGGTGCCTCGACGTCCTTGCGTTGTGCGCGAATGACGAGCTGGAGTCATTTCATTCGGTGCTAGTCTCAGAGATAGTCGAACGTTGATTGTGTTGGGTTGGAAGTCCAAACATACGTCATAACGGACCTTCAACAGCTCGAACGTGGCCCTTACTATCTGGTCAGATTAGATCCCTGTCATTTTCTTTCAAATTCCAAATTATGTGAGGAGTCTAGTCGGATTGGCTCCCTGTCATTTTCTTCCTAAAATTTATGATCTTTTGTGAGGTGTGATATCCCTGTCTTATTAAATGTATAGATCTCTATCCAAAACACAGATTGTATATGCTAACAACCATATTGCTATCTTCTAACATCACAATGTATCACTATCAAAAGGTAAATATCTGATAACAATAAATGGTGTCCAATAATTATAAAAACACTTACAATAAAAAAACGTTGTCATTACCAACACAACCTACAACAAAATCGTTGTCAACACAACTTACAAAGCATACAACCAAAATCGTTGTCACCCTCTGTATGTATTAAATTCACAGTCACCATTATGTGCAGTCCACTGTCACTAAATATTAATTTCGTAGACACAAATAAATTAGCACAGTCTAAGGTATAATTTTATCCATTAAATACATGATGTTGCTACACAATACATCTAAAATCGTTGTCAAATAGATTTTCTATCAACAATATTTAATCGTTGTCCAGAATGTTGTTGTTAATACATTTGTTGTCATAATATATATATATTTCTAAGTTGAATATGATATTGTTGAGCGAAACATGATATCGTTGTGTTATTAAATGCATAAATTGCTACCAGAATTAAACATCACCAGACTTGAACAATATTAATCTCTTCAATATTGATCGCTGGGTAATATAAAACATGAAATAAACATTGTTGTCTATATAAATTTATTGTCTTAAATTATAAAATTGCTTTCTATAATCACATATTCGTTGCAAATAATTCACCCATAATTAAATCCCTCAGATTAAATTGTTGTGAACAATCAAAACACAGTCATTCCATATTACCAATGCTGAGATTTACCAATCAAGAAAATGCAGAGATAATATGCCAAGAATTTGCAGAGGTGAAGCGTAGAGATAATCAAACAAAATCGCAGAGACTCTTTGATCAGAGATAAATCAACATAAGCGTAGCGATACTCAGCACAAGAAGGCACAAGGCTAATCACTCGGCAATTGATCAATCAAATGCACATATACTCATTCATAATAAGGTGCAAAGAAAAATCATTTATCCATGAATCAATCAACGCAGAGATAAGTAACAGACAGACAACTAGACAAAATTTATCCTTTACTCATCATCCATGCATAGAAAAGCAGGGCATTTAAATCTATAGGTCTTTAAAAATTGAAGTGACGATTGTCGATTCAACTCCTCGTTGAATGCTCAGGCACAGACTGATGACTAAAGGGATAAGGGACAGAATATAAAACCACAATATCTTCATAATAATCAATAAACCCACATAAAGAAATAACATGCGTAATTTAAATTTCATTGCAAGTAACAACATAAACCGACGTAACTTATCCAAACACAATTGCTCCGTAGTTTTTGTCCCACTAACACTCTGTCCAGCTCCCTCTTGTTGATGGATGTGAGCTCACCGATACCTCCCAGCCAATGCTATGGGTACTCTTCTTCCCCTTGAGCCCCCTGAGCCACAAAGGGGCCATGCACACAATACCAGATCATTGCTAGCACCCATCTTGCCTCGCAAGGTCAAGCTACCTCTTGTTACTCGAGCTGAGTATCCCAACTCCCACAAGAGAAGCTCAGTCAAGAAAAAAATTAAGTAGCGTAACGTTATGGTAAAAGATCAGATCCATACTCCTCCTCCTCCATCCTTTTTATAGAGTTTTTAAGTAATTAGTTTCCCAAATTCTCATTAAATTTCCATTTTCATTAATTTTAATTAGGAAAAATCTCCCCATACACATGTCACCTGATCTCCTAGTTGTACAAGAAAATTAATTTTATTAATTAATGAATCATTCCTATTTCTCTCACCCTCCTAAAATCAGTGCTAAAAATGCTCCTTGGTGTCCCAATATTCCCTTACACTTCTTAAATGACTTACGCCTTGCTTAATTCCTAGTTGAGTTCATAATTAGAAAGTTCCAAAGGAAATATTCCTTACTAATTTAGACATTCAAATTTTTCTTTATGTTTCCCCTTTTCTTTAGGTTTCCCCTTTTTGTTTAAGTTTCCTATTTCTTTTAAGTTTCCCCCTTTTTCCTTTTTAACTAAAAATAAATTTAGCAAGTGTAGATGAAACAACCAATTACCCATTTTTCTTTTAATCTAAAATTAAATTAGAAAAAATAGATAAAGCAACCATTTCCCTTTTTAAGATTTAATCCTCCATTAAAATTTTGTTTTTAATAAATAATTTGATTTTCTTACCCCCCTTCTTGTTACATATTTATTTCTTCTTATTATTTTTTTGACCACATGTTCTACTTAGACCTAGATTTTAATTTCGCTAGGCTCAACAACATTTTTATTAGGGAAAATTGTTTTTAAACCTTACTTATCACATCATTCATTTTAAGGTCGTCTAGGTTTATTCACTTACCAGTTAAAATTGCGACATGCCCTTCAAGATGAACTAGGCACTCCAAGAGTGTCACTCGCCTCCCTCCATTTTCCTTGCCCGACGTTCCCTTTAGGATGCACTACGTGCTCCAAGGCTTCCACTCGCGTCCTTCCATTTTCCTTGCACAATGTTTTCTTCAGAACGCACTACGTGCTCCAAAGGTGCCACTTGCCTCTTTTTGTTTTCCTTGCATGAAGTGCCCTTAAGGACGCATTACATGCTCCAAGGGTGCCACTCACCTCTTTCTATTTTCCTTGCACGACATGTCCTTCAGGATTCACTATGTGCTCCAAGGGTGTCACTCGCCTCTTGGCTAACTTGGTAGACATCAGAAACCCCTGGAATCAATAATTTGCTAGGTGATCTTGTGGGAGACTATGAGACTCTAAGGAACAAGGCCCCTTCCTTATTGCGCGCCCCTTAGAATCATCGTGAGCGACTGTCACAGTATTCCCTCATGGCGTCGTGGGTCTTCTCGAACTAGGTAATCATTAAAATACAGTTCGAGCCACGTCAGGAGTGCTAGTAGGTTGTGGCATGGCTTCTCCCACACCTCTCCCTCAAAGTCTCTGGTTGTCGTGTGTGACCCCTCTACTCCACATGTGATTTTGGTCGACAAGCTATCGTCAGCCTACATCATCAATGAATCATGTCAGCAATAATATTCAATCATCATAACATCTAATCATATGTACATATGTCACATCAACAATATTCAACCCAACAGTCTACTCCCTGACTCGATCTAGAGTCCAAGGGGTTTAATCGATGCCTCTACATTCTCAAGGTCCAAAGTTCTGCACACTCATGAGAACCCAGTCAATAGATCTTGTCTATGTCAATACAACAAAATAACATATCATCATATCCATAACGCTTTATAATCATAATCAAACGACCAATATTATAATAATCTAGATCACTTGCAAGCAAGTGTCCTCAAAGAATAAGTTCATTCAGTGTGCGCAGGAGCGGGATTTTACAGAAACAATTACTTAGACCCATAAAATATGGGCCAAGAAACAATTCCTTGGACCCCATGAAATATGGGCAAGAAGCCATTAATGAGATATAGTTTTGAAGGTATTTTGCAATGCTATGTGACTCAAGTCTCGAAATCACAGGGACTTGACCAAAGGCTAGTAAATTTACCTACAAAGACCCATTCATACAACATAATGGCCTTCCTTTTAGTTCTTAGGAATGGAATTTAGAATGAAATAATTTCTTCTTTGCTCTTAACAAATTTAAGAGTCTCATAACATATCGATTTATCAACCAAGAATAGAGGTGAAATCTTCCTCATAACCCAACAAAATCCTACCAACAAAAGATCATAACAATACCTTCCCAACCTTTAAATGCAGGATCCAAACAGTGAACCGAAGTAGGGGAAGTGGATCTCACTTCTGTCTCAAAAATCCCTGTCCAAAACCAATAGAGTGAAACAACCCTAGTTGGAAAAAACCCTATATCTGCAATGACAGTGCATCCCCAATTTGGGCTTTCTTGAAAGTATTATGAAGCATTAAAATCCCTTGAAAAGTATTATTGAGTATTAAAATCAAACTGGACCCAAAATTTATAAATCATGATAAAATTATAAAGAGGAAACATTTGAATCTTATAAACTAAAAATAAAAAAATTAGAATTCCAATTTATATGGAAAGTTAAAAATAGAAAGGATTAAATTTACAAACATAAATCTTAAATGAATTATATATGTGCAAATATATATATATATTTTAAGTTTGATATTTTAAAATAAGGTTTAGAGATCAAGATATTGGATATCTTTGATAGATGAGATGTTAATATTACTCTACTCTAGTTGGTATTATATATATATATATATATATATATATATATATATA
>JZKD02S1685399.1:643067-655825 GCA_000966675.3 Picea glauca | reverse complement strand
AGAGATAAGTGAAGGAAAGTTTGACATTCATTTTTTAATATAACTAATTGAACATTAAACTAGCACAGCCACATTATAAAGGTGGTTGATATACACAGATCAACTATATCAATTACTTTTATAATAAATAGGTAAGATTAGAGTTAGGGATTCACATTAATTTTATAATTAATAGGCAATATTAGGGTTAGGGTTTCACATTTTTTTTATTTTTTTAAAAAAGAGGGTAGTACCTTCTATATTAGATTAGCACAAAACTTTAGACAAAAAATACAGTGTCATGGCTAAAACCACCAAAAATGTTGTCGGTATCTGGAAACCAGCATAAGTGGGGGGTTAATATCAGTTATGCGATAATACATATAGTGGAGAGGCACCTGTCCTGCCCGGAGGAAACCAGGACAGGTGCTAATGGTCTAGGAGTACATGGAACAGAAATACAATAAACTAAAAACCAGGAAATGATAAAAACCTAGGCACCCGAAGATCTGTCGCCTTCACCCATCTGCCAAGTGGACCCCACCGGAATAGCAAACTCCTGTGCACCCAAGGGACACTTTCGCCGAGCTGGAGCACCGGAGAACGCACCGAGGAGAAGGTCCATGTGATGGCTCATGAGGAGGGTCCTATGTTCCAGGTCCACCAGGTGGCTTTGGAGCTCGAAGACCAAGGCCAGGTGCTCGTCGCTGAGGAGAGAACCATGCAATCTGCCACCCAAGCCGCTACGGGGAGCAGTCCCCGAATCTATAGCCTCACCAATGCCAGCTGATAACTCCCTCTGCTCTGCGCTAACCTCAGTATCCACAGTCTTCTCAGTACTAAACGCTGGCAAGTCGCCCGGACAGGGAGTTTCTTCGACAATACAACCGGGGAAGTCGTCTTCTCTGGCCAAAGCTCGAATGGAACCCTCCATGGCACGGGGCTCCTCAATGCACAACAGGTCACCCATGGACGGGTCCTCCTCCACAATGCAGGTGGGAAACGCATCCCCAGACTCGGCCTCCCTCACGTCGCTCATTTTAGAAGTCATTCCTTCCCTGCTACAACCAGTCTCCTGCTCTGCAATAGTGTCGAGCAACATCCACCGCTCAGCTCGAGCCTTTTTGCGAAGAATGGAGGACACCAAAGCTAGAGTGCACTCCAATTGCTTCTTCCGATGTCTCTGCACCTTATGGGCGTCCCAGGTCGAACCTCGACGATTCCTGCCACGCTTTCTAACCATTGAAACCGGGTGGTGAATGCAGGTGCCAAGAGGATGCAGCGCAAGACTGTAAGTCCCAGACGAGAGCGTTATCAGGTGCGAGGCGCGAGTAAGCCGTCTCAGTCGAGTCTTACATGAAAACAAAAAGCCCTGGAAAGCCTCATCTGAGTGCAGAGAAAAGATGGTGAACGTCCAAGCGAAGAGCGCAACAATCCCGCTCTGCCCGGGCTCCAAATAAAACCCATAACTAGACACCAACGTCATTCATCCTTCCATATCCTTTTCCAATCTGAACTTCCAAGGGGTGTAAATGGTCGCGCGAGGG
The DNA here is from genome assembly GCA_000966675.3 of Picea glauca. NCBI lineage: Eukaryota > Viridiplantae > Streptophyta > Pinopsida > Pinales > Pinaceae > Picea > Picea glauca. The sequence continues at coordinate 654,299 of JZKD02S1685399.1, read as the reverse complement.
AACCTCTCCTTCGTATGGTCTCTGCTATGGCCGTCCACCATCGTTAATGTTGATGTGTGGGTGGCGGCCATCAACCATTAAACCCGAACTTAGTGCATGTCCCGGTGTCACCGCCTCGGTGCCTCGTGTCACCCCATCCGGGGCTGGGAAGTCTCTACTAGCGAGGTCTTTGCATCACAAAGAGAGGGAAGTCTCTTCGGAAATGCTAGCCTGCCAGTAAATGAGATCTGCCTTTGAGTCAATTCCTGTGTTAGCCAGGTGATCCGCAACCTTGTTGGCCTCGGGTTTTACATGAGAAGGTATGAGAGTCAGGTTGGGGTGGATGAAATCACCAAAATCCTCCAGGAGCCCAGAGAGTCTCCAGCTAGGGGAAATTCGCCCAGGAGGCTTACCATGAAGGATTTTCGAAATAAGTTGAATTATTACTTGAGAGTCTCCTTCAATGATCAGCCGATGACACTGGTGTTGAACCGCGACATGGAGGCCTCTTAATAGACTTGTGAGCTTAGCCACGTTGTTCGTGTTTTCTCCCAGAAAACCAACAGTCATATGGATAATCTGGCCCACGTGGTTCCGAAGGACGGCTCCAAAGCCAGCAGGCCCAGGGTTCCCCCTAGAGGCTCCATCAAAGTTAAGCTTATTGAAGCCAGAGGGGGGAGGGTTCCAAGACGAGGGACTGCTATCTCGCACACTATTGGTCTTCCTCTAAGTTTGTATGCACCTTCGCAAGTTCCAGCCTTCAAGAATATGCTTCTCCTCAAGCTTGCACTGAGTATATTCATGAAGCCAGGCATTTCTAAGAATGGTTTCATGGATGAGCCGCTTTATTCTTTCCCAAGTGCTGGTAGAGGGGGATGGTTTGGAGTTGAAAATTCTCTGGTTTCTTTCCTTCCATATCGCCCAAAGTGTAAATCCCAGGAGCAGCTGCCAGATGCGCATGAGAATTGGGTTGTGGAAGGAGAATGTTTCCCAGTTGACCAGGGTATCCCGAATGCTACCACGATTCCGTTGGGAGCATCGCATAGCTTGAGCTCCCCAATCCCAGATCTATTGACTATAATGGCACATGTTGAGGAGGCGTTCCATGGTTTCCTCACTTTGTTGGCAAAGGGGGCATCTAGAGGGGCCAGTGAAGCCCTTCTTAAGAAGGTTGTCCCAAGTGAGGATGTGGTTTTGAGCTGTGAGCCAGAGAAAAAGGGAAACCTTGGGCCAAAGAAAAGGTTTCCAAACTCTGCTCCAGATTGGCTCGGGGGCTTGGCTTGGGAGATTTAAAAGAAGGTGGTAACCTTATTTGACCGAGAAAGTACCTGAGGTGGAGTGCCCCCAATGGATTAAGTCTGCACCTTCTTTAAATGGAATCTTCCTGTGTTGCAAGAATTCCTGCCACGGAAGAAGGTCAAAATCCTCCGTAATCTGAAGCTCTATTTTGCTGAATTTCCATTGTCTCCAGGATAGTCTTTCTTGGTTTGGGAGCCAAAAGTCCTTAACCCTTTTGAGGCCTTGTTGCTGTAGCTTGAGCTTGAGAGGGTGGAGGCTTTCCACTTCAACAAGAGGGGGCAACTATTGCCTTGAATCCTGCCAGAATATTGCACTTTCACCATTTCTTATCTCCTAGAAAGCATGTTGCTGTATTAGGGAGCGATTCCGCCAGGCGGTATTCCAAATATTGGACCCTTGCCTCTGTTCATTGAGTCTGATTAGTTGGTCAGGTTGCACGTTCGGTGCATACTTTTGCTTCCAGAGCTGCACCGAGAGTTCATGTGGATATTGCAGCCACCTCCACCACATCTTGGCTCCCATGAGCTGGTTCATTTTCCCCGGGTCACGAAGTCCCAGACCCCCAAATTTTTGGGGTTTGCATAATTTATCCCAACCAACAAGGGCCCATTTCTTATTGTTGTGGTGTCCCTTCCATATAAATTTACGTTGGAGGCTCCTGATGGATTTGATGACCGAGATGGGCGCAGCTAGAGCAGTAAAAAGGTATGTAGGCAGAGCTTGTAGGACTGATTTGAGCAGAACCACTCTAGCCGCAATAATCAACGGTCTGAAGGTCCAGCTGTTCAACCTATTAGAAATGGATAAGAGCAGGTTTTCCAAAGAGATATATCTCGTCGACTCTCCATTTAGGGGGATGCCTAAGTAGGTGGAGGGGAGGGAGCTTCTGGAAATACCTAGGAGTCTTGATAGATGGGCCTGAATCAAGGCTGGCGTGTTGAAGAAAAAAAGTTTGGACTTGTCCAGATTGAGCAGCATGCCTAATGCATCGGAGAAGTTAGAGAGAATTGAGTTGAGCTTGGTGGCCTCTCTGATCGTGGGGGTGCTCATAAGAAGGGTGTCATCGACAAACTGGCTATGCGAGGGCGCCGGGTGAAGATTATGGAGTGGCAACCCGATGAGCATCCCTTCCAGGACCGCTGCCTTTAGATATCGACCTAAGCCTTCCGCCATAATTACAAAGTGGAAAGGAGAGATAGAGTCGCCTTTCCTGATACCCCTAGTCGGACGAAAAGGTGGGGAGGGTGAGCTATTAACAAGGATTGAAAAAAAGGAAGAGGAGGTGAGCTTGAGAATCCAATCAACCCATTGAATCGAGAAGCCAAAAGATTCCAGAACCGACCTCAGGTATTGCCAGCTTAACCTATCAAAAGATTTTGAGAGATCGAGTTTGATGAGCATAACTAGTGTTTTGCTCGTCTTTAAGGAGTGAATAACCTCATTGGCCAGTATGACACTGTCCATAATTTGTCTCCCCTCCACATAGCCAGTTTGCTCATTAGAAATGATAAAAGGCAGGAGCGTTTTGAGGCGATTGGCGATAATTTTTGTAATTATTTTGTAAATAACGTTACATAGGGAGATTGGTCGGAACTGCTTCGGGTGGGTTGCCTATTCCTCCTTGGGGATAAGAGTGATGAAGGTTGCATTTAAGGCAGAGAGAACTTGCCCAGATGTTCTGGATTTTTCTACTGCCAGCCAAACGTCTTCCTTGATCATGTCCCAACAATGGTGGAAGAAATCCGTAGTAAAACCATCTGGACCTGGTGTTTTTCCTGGTGGCATGTCCTTGACAGCTGACTCTACTTCAGACTTAGTAATAGGCCTCATCAGTGCATTGTTCTGCTCCAAAGTAATCAGCCTTGGTATGTTCTAGGTGACTTTTTGGATGGCCTCCTCCCTGTTTGCACTACTCTCTGTGAGGAGATCTTGATAGAAGGAGTTAAGCGCCTCAGCTATTTGGTCGTGCTCTCTAATTGGGATTCCTTGCTCATCCTCCAGATGGGAGATTCGATTAATGTGTCTGTGGTGTGTCATCGCCCTGTGGAAGAATTTTGTGTTACGCTCCCCCTCCTTAAGCCATTGGACCCTGGATTTTTGCCTCCATAGGATTTATTCTTTCTCTCTATAGGTCTCTAAATCCGTCTTTAATCGATCCTCTTCCAGCGCCAAGTCTTGCAGACGGGACCCTTCTATGAAAGTTCGTTGGAGCTCTTCAAGTTGACACTCAATTTCCCTTTTTCTGAGGAGAATGTCTCCAAAGGAGGATTTGTTCCATCGCTTTAGGTGCACTTTGAAGTTCTTGAGGCGCTGTTGGAACTTGTACATGTGAGTGCCATGCCCAATTTCGGCCTGGGCCCACCAAGTGTGAGCTAGATGATGAAAATTTGGTTGAGAAAGCCAAAACTTTTCAAAACGGAAGGGTTTGGGCGTAGGGGGAAATCCCGGGTCCATGCAAAAGATTATGGGCCAATGGTCCGACCCTGTTTTTGGCGCAATATTTGCTTCCATTGCCTGGTCGCTTTCAAGTAGGGCCTCAGTCACTAGAAAGCGATCCAGCCTGCATGCCACATGATGGTTCCCTATTCTCTTATTGGACCATGTAAAGATTCCATTTCGGGTTTCCATATCCACCATATTGAGTTGTTCTATTAGGGTTTTGAACATTCCACTGTCCTGCTCCAGCCGCTTTGAGCCACCGATTTTTTCTTCCGGCGTTAGGATCATATTGAAGTCACCTCCAATTATCCAATTCGGTGATTGTATTAGTGTTTGAATGTAATGAAGGGATTGTATGAATCTTTCCTTATCTTGTATAGACTGCGGGCCATAGACGTTTGTGATGACTCCTTCCTTTGAGGAGGCTACATCTTTGAAGAGAGTTGTTAAGGTATCTCTGGTGGAGAAGGGATGAAGCAGTGTGACCACTTGCGGGTTCCAAAGGATGGCCAAACCCCCAGCAGTGCCCACTGAATCCTGGAAGAGGAAATCCCCATTTCTCCAGCTGTTTCGAAAAATATTTTCTGCCTCCCTGCCTGCACATTTGGTTTCTTGCAAAAATAGGATATTTGGATTCTCTGTCTTAATGCATTCTCGGAGGATCCGTTGCTTGGATCTTCCATTAAGACCTCTGATGTTCCAAGAAATTATCTTCATCATGAGGATGGAGGGGGGGGTGGAGGTATCCCTCCGATAACCTCTGTATCTGACCAGAGTTGATCATTAAGTGCCCTGCTTCCTTGATGAGTTACTGGGCTGGTTTGCGGCCACGCCTTTTGTTTTCCTTGGTAATTTTTTTGGGCTCGGGAGTGGGATCTGGCGAAATGCCCAGACTAGCTGTGGAGCCCGCAAATGAGTTAGTAAACACTTTGTGCACTTTCCTGAGTTGTTCTACTGGTATGTGCTATAGGTCTTTTTGATTGAGTGCTTCTTCTAGTTTTTCTAGGTCAATCTCTGCCAGATCTATTTCATCCATGAGAATATTAGTGTCTTCATCTCTGTCTGATTGTGTAGACTGGGTTGTTCCCTTTGGTTGAGTTGTAAGTGGCACTTCAGGGCCTTTGCCTTTCTCTTGCGCTAGATCTTGGAGGGGGTTCTGTGCTTCCTTCTCTGTCGGTTGCTGGTTCAAGGCATCAAAAGAGTTCTTGGATGGGACCTTTGGGGCTAAGTTCTGGTTTTGTTTTTTTGAGGGATTCTTTCGCCTACCTGTGACACTGGTGAATCCGTCTTTCTGCTTAGCTTCAGAGGGTTTGGGGGCTGAGGCGTTCAAGGGACAATCTCTGAAAAGGTGACCGTGCTCGTGACACTTCCGACATCGATAGGGTATATGTTCATAGTCGATTGTTTGACTCCAATCCTCATCCTGGTATTCCAGTGTGATGGATCCCGACAAAGCTTTCAATATATCCATGTAGATGCAGATACGGGCATATGAAGTGTACTTTCTTGATCTTGTGGCTTCTGAAGCTTTGACGTACTGCCCGACCGTGTTCCCTATGCCCATGAGTATTTCTTCCAGCCAGAATTCCTGTGGCAAGGAGTATAGCCTGATCCAGACCGGAGCTCTTGTGAAGTCTTCTTGTTCTGGACTGAATCTATCGGTCCAGAATCTGAGAAATAAGCCTGCTAAGTTGTAGAAGTATGGTCCGTTGTCAAATATTTTGTCTTTGTCTTCAAGGTTATATAGAATGATTGTGAAGAATCCCTTGGAGCTGAGCTGGACCTCATAATCTCCTTTAGGTTTCCACCAGTCCTTAATCCAGTGAGTGAGATCTCTCTCAGTCGGCCAGAGGCCCAGGAATTTGCCTATCAAGGCGTGTTCCATCATAAATTGGGTGTGTTCCCCCACCCTAGTCGATTTGATATGATACAGAGGAGGTTTTTCCAGTTGGGGAATACACTTACCTGGCAGCCAGTTTTTGGACGCTTGCGGGTGGGATGTACTGGATTCAAGTTCCATTTCTTTGCTACAGCTTTGTTCCTGGGTAAAAAGCTGCTCCCTCAGATGCACCGGTGGCTCGAAGGCTAGCCTCTTAGCACGGGAACCATTTTTGTCGTTGGCGGCCATGTCGTTGTACAAGGGGGGTTCCCCCCCCTCACCTGAGCTCATTACGGAGTGCGCCGGGACCTTGTGGAACGTTTGTCTGCCGCGCAGGGGATTGGGTAGTCAGTTCTCTGGCGTCAGAGCGTGCATCAGTTGAACATGGGCTGCTGGAGAAACAGAGCGCTAGGGTTTAATGCCTTGTTGCAGAGCATTTTTTCTTCGTTTGAGAATCCAATCAACTATGGCACGTTGATCTAACGAAATCGGGTTAGGGTTTCACATTGATTCTATAATAAATATGTAATATTAGGGTTACAGTTTCAGATTAGGATTAAGATCATTAAAGTTTTAGATTAAAGTTTAATATGTGCCCACTTTTTCCATATTTCTTTCAAATAATCAATCATAAGATTTACTATGTAAGAATTACCAACTCTTTGTCTTTTATATCAACACCAATGGTCACTAACTCATCAGTCATCAAAATTGTTCACTAAAAATTTACTGTAATACATTATAAGGCATTTAACAACAATTTAAAAATGTTTTCTACTTTACCTAAGAAGATTTTTATGTTAAATTGATATTAAAATTCATTTTTCCACACTCACCACATCTAATATACTTCTCGCTTGAATTGATATTAAAATTCCTTAAATTGATATTAAAATTCATTTTTTCCAGGGTAAGCTCATCTCATATATTTCTAGCATTGGATAACTAGCTATCTCATAAACTATCTAGACAAGTTTAAATGGTATGCATGGAATCCTAAGCCCCTATGCATTTTGTGAACTTAGCCTAAGCCATCATAGTTTGGGGTAAACTTCCTTAACAATGTAACTTACATAAACTTAGTTTGGGGTAAACTTCTTTAACAATGTAACTTACAAAAACTTACAAATAACATAGACTAAGGAGATCTTGTAGCTCAAAAATATTTGGAATTAAAAGTTGGGCACTAATTCTAGGACTCATTCAAATTGCACTCATAAATAGAGGAAAAATTAAAACTAAATAAGAGTGAAATTGTGCAAGAAACCCTAACTTGCTTCAACTCTATATTAACACAAAAATTTAAAAATAAATAAAAATAGAAAGATAAAGATAGCTATTGAATTATTCAAAAAATTATCTCATTAGAATCTAATGGCTTCTAAACTATTGGAACCCATATTGGAAAACAAAATAAGGCCTATTAGTATCTGAAACCCTAACTTGCTTCAACTCTATCTTAACACTAAAATATTTTAGACATAAAAATTTAAAAATAAATAAAAATAGAAAGATAAAGCTAGCTATTGAATTATTGAAAATTTTATCTCCAAACTATTGGAAAGTAGTTTGCAAAAACAAAATAAGGCCGAACTTTTTGTATACTTGGGCTTGAAATTTAAAAGAAATAAATGTCAAAACAAAGACAAATTATTTAGAAAATACAATTGCACACAAAAACTTGTTTTTCATTACTAATACATACAATATAAATACATTTATGGATTGATCTGTTGTGAGATCCAACTTATTCTAAACTTGGACATGTTTGTTGAGAGAATATGTGAACAAACTCAAATCCTCCAACTAATTACTAATGTAATAATTATTTCCAAGCCCTCTCTTAATACTTACAGATTCATTACAACAATGATCACAATCACATAAGGTTCTTTACTAATTACTAATGTAAGAATTATTTCCAAGAACCTCCCTTAATGCTTAAATTACACTCATTACAACATTGATCACAATTACATAAGGCTCTTTACAAAACTTATGATACAAAATGCATTTATATAAGTCACATAGTCTAACTGATCCACTTACACTATGAACTTCCTTGTTTTCTCTCTTCTCTTCTTCACACTCTCTAGCTTCCTATTTCATAAACTGCATTTATATAAGTCACATAGTCTAACTGGTCCACTTACATTCTGAGCTTCATTGTTTTCTCTCTTCTCTTCTTCACACTCTCCATCTTCCCATTTCATTCATTTAAAACATAAACGCCTCTGACCATCATTAAAGAACTTGCAAGATCACTCAATTGCTAGGAAAGTGGTGGATAATGAATGTGTTCAAAAGTTAATCATACAACTTGACCTAACCTGTAATAGATGCTTTTGAAGCCCGAAGCACAATAAGATCCATCAATTTTATAACATGTTTTAAACATAACCAAACTAATGACCCTCTAGTAACAAAGTCGGAGTTCAGCACACACTAGCTAAAATTATGTTTTCCATCTTCTATAGTTGGTTCTTCAATTATATATTTTTAGAGCAATAAAAGATATAACATACTTTTTAAATATTTAACAAAAAATTTCTACCAAAACCTTTTTATTTATTTTGGAAATAGAAGTCCACCCACTTTATTCGCTTTCAAGGCAGCAAGTGATGGCTGGCTGAATGTATTGGACTGATCAAGGCAGGCAAGTGTATGAATTCGAGACGTCCTTCCATATTGGATCTTTGAACAAAGCCTCGTATACACCACCCAGATCTGTATAGCTGCTCTTTTCTATCAATGGATATCCTAGATTCGTAGTTGTTTCTGGCAGTGGCTCCTTCTCAGATCCCAAACTGCTGCAAATCATTGCTCCCTTTTATGGTGAAAACAATTTTCTATTGCTGCTGGGAATCATGTTGTGCAGACCGTTGCTCTCAGTGTTAAGTTGGGTGGAGCATCTTGCTAATTAGGACCGCTTGCAGAACCATCCAACATAACCGATCTGTTTCAACCACGGTGGATCCCCTTAGGTGGCTCTATTCTGCAACACTCAACCTCTTTAATTAGATCCGACGACAGCCTTCTATAGTGGGCATTTTCCTTGAAACACACGTCCCCCTCTCTAATGGCGATTTGAATGAATCTACAACAATCCTCACGCTATTCTCTCACAAAACAATCTTCCTATTAAACTCACATTAATTGTACAGAAATACGTTATCACTGCTCTCACGTCTTAGGGACCCTCCCATTCCTATTTTCACATGGAAAACTCACATTAATTCTACAGAAATCCGTTATTACTGCTCTCACATCTTACGGGGCCTCCCAAAAGGGAGATAAGCCCAGAGCACTAGGCTATAATATCAATTTAGAAAATACAATTGCACATAAAAACTTGTTTTTCATTACTAATACATAAATATATTTATTTATGAATGGATCTATTGTCAGATTTAACTTATTTTAAACTTGGATAAGTTTGTTAAGAAAATATCTCAACAAACTCAAACAGACTCCATATTTAGGGGTGCCCGAGATCTCAGATTGATCGAGGAAAGCATCCGAAGAAGATCGAAGATGGATTTCAAATTGATCCAAAAAAAACATCTTGAGATAAGAGATGGATGGATAGAGCTATCAAAAATTGGTCTGCAATACAGGATGTTGGTCTTTTCGGAAATGAGACATGCTCCCTAAGCAAATTTACGGCTTCCCTGGATCTAAGACATGCAACGAATGCAAATTCACTCTGATCGAAAAAATTACTTGTTGAGTGGGATACTGTTTTTTCGTAAGAAATTACCTAATCCCTCTCGACCCCCGAGCTTCTTTATTATACATGGCTCCACATCTTCACTTGCAATTTGAAATTTGAAACGTCTTCCAAGTCATCACACTCTTCACACTCTAAGTTAATCATAATAAAATGTGTGGGCGATAAGATGAAATTTGAAACCCCTCCCACTCCATACTCTAAGTTAATTACAATAAAACAATAAAATAGAATCAGTAAATTACTTAATCTTGGCAATGAGTTAGTAATGTTAGTAATGAGCTGTGTAATTTTTTAATATGATTAAGAAAATGTGAAAAAGTAAACATTTAAAGGTAAGTTTTTATACAAGCAAAAAAATTAATAGTTGAAATCACAACCTTGATTTATTGTGACTATCAAAAATATTTCATCAATAGTGTTTATACAGGAAACATTAAAAACTAAAACCCTATTAAATGTGTTCAAGCAAAAAAATTAATAGTTGAAATCACAACCTTGATTTATTGTGACTATCAAAAATATTTCATCAATAGTGTTTATACATGAAACATTAAGAACTAAAACCTTATTAAATGTGTTCAAGCAAAAAAATTAATAGTTGAAATCACAACCTTGATTTATTATGACTATCAAAAATATTTCATCAATAGTGTTTAAACAGAAAACATTAAGAACTAAAACCCTATTAAATGTACTCATTTTCAATAGGTATAAACCTCTCTGGTAAATATAAATAAACACTCCACATAAATGAACCTGCTGCCCAAAATCCGAAATAGCAAATAATACCACTTCAGTGAGAATTAAAAAAAATCATCTACCAAACATAATAATCTTCTTGCCATTTAGTAAAGAGTGGTAATTATCCACCCAGAATAAGTAAACTATGCTGAAAATAAAATATTTAGAAGAGGAGAGGAGCTAATATTGAGATTCAGATCTCCAAGGTTGCAGCCCGTAAATTATAACAACCAGCAAAGTCTTCGCCGAATTCAATTGCAATCCACTGCCCAGTTGACGGTTGAAACAAATAAGAGATCGTATGAAGTTCATTATCAACACCACTCACAAAAATGCGGTCGCCCCACGATGCAGCACACGTCACAACGAGAATACCTTCCTGATGAAACGCCACAAACGTCCAAAGTTTTTTCTGAGCATCATACTTCATCACTTGTTTTCGATCGATCACGTACAAGTTCCCACATGTAGACACAAAACCCCGATATCGATTGATAGGCATCCGTGATCTCCACACGTCTTCCAACGTCTTCCAAGTGCCCGTCTTCGCATCAAAAACTTCCGCGTTTCTTTCTACTCGACGCTGGTTGGTTCCACTTATTACCATGAATTTTCCCTCCATGAAAACACCCAGAGACCTTTCGCGGTTTTGGGTCATGGGAGGCAAGATTTCCCATTTGTCTGCTTCCACATCGTAAGCTTCTGCTGTGGCCAGAGTGTTGCCGTGCTCATCTCGGCCGCCAGCGACGTAGATAAGTCCTTTCGAGGAAGAAACTGAGCAAGCGAAGAAGGATCGACTAGTGGGCATGTCGGTTCCGCGGCGCCATTTGCTGGACTGAAAATCATAAACGAAGATCAGCTTCATGAGCCTCGGCCAATTGTTGATTTGGTCAGAACATCCTCCAAACAGGACAAGCTTCCCGTTCACAGGAACGAGCTCACACTTCTCTAGAATTCGAGAATCGTAAGGAATAGGGGGTATCCTTTTCCTTGTGCCCTCCAGAGGGTCGTATACGGTTATTCCAATGCGCTGTTCATCAAAGGCACGGCGTGGATCTGAGTGAATCAAACATATCAACTGTTGGGTCTTCCCATAGGTCCTTCTATCGGCGTAGAACTGGGGACTACTCATCATAGCCTCCCAGCTATCGCACACAGACTT
>JZKD02S1685399.1:617207-632085 GCA_000966675.3 Picea glauca | reverse complement strand
CAATGCTCTTTGACCCAAGTTTAGACATCACAAGGACTTGACCAAAGACCAGTAAATTTGTGTATTAACAACCGTTCATCCTTGGAAGCATGAAATATGGGTGAATAAATAATTCCTTTGACTCCATTAAATATGGGCAAGAAGCCATTCCTCGGATATAGTTCTGAAGGGATTTTTCAATGCTCTCAAGACATATGAAATATCCGCAAGAAGCTATTCCTCAGATATAGTTCTGAAGGGATTTTTCAATGCTCTCTGACATATGAAATATGAGCAAGAAGCCATTCATCAGATACAGTTTTAAATGGATTTACCTAAGTCTAGACATCACAAGGACGTGACAAAATGTCATTAAATTTGTGTATTAACACTAATTCATACAACATAATGACCTTCCTTTTAGTTTCTAGAATTGGAATTTAAAATATTTTCTAAAATTGGATTTTAGAACGGAAGAATTGCTTCTATGCTTTTAACAAATTTAAGCTTCAAATAACATATCGACTTATCAAGAATAAAGGCAAAAGCTTCCTCCTCATAGACCAACAAAATGCTACCGACAACATGTCATCAGGGTACCTTCCTAACCTCTAAATGCAACATCCAATCAACCAAAACCAACAGAGCGAAACATCAGCAGCTATAGAAAACCCTAGCCGCTAGCCGCAATGATAGTGCATCCCATTTTTTCCATTCTTGAAAATTATTATTAAGTATTAAAATTAAAGTGGACCCAAAACTTATAAATCATGATAAAATTATAAAGTGGAAACATTTATAACTGATAAACTGAAAAGAAAAATTTTAGAATACCAATTTATATTGAAAGTTAAAAATACAAAGAATTAAATTTAAAATTAGAAATATTAAATAAATTATATATGCGTAAAGTTTTAAAAAAATTTAAGATTGATATTTTAAAATAAGGTTTAGAGATTAAGATATTGAATAGCTTTGATAAATCTGATATTAAGATAAATCTAGTCCAGTTGTTATTCAATCAAAATATAAATGTACGCTCCAAATAATAGCCAGGCAGAATTCCATATAGCAAATAATACCATTTCAAACTGAATTAAAAATATTGTTTACCAAACATAATGTTCCCATTTAGTAAAGAGCAATAATTATCCACCCAAAATTCATTCATCTATAAAGCAAAGCAGAATAACTAAACTACGCTGAAAGTAAAACCATTTTGAAGAGGAGAGGAGCGAATATTCAGATCTCCAAGGTTGCGGCCCCAATATTAAAACAACCAGCAAAGTCTTCCCCGACGTCAATTGCAATCCACTGTCCAGCTGACCATTGAAACAAATAAGACAGCACTTCATCATCAACACCACTCACAGAAATCCGGTCGCCACACAGTTTAGTTGTTCTATTTTTCTATGATAGGTTAGGTTCTAGGTTATTTTTCTTTGTAGATTTCCTTTATTACAATTTTTGTTATTTCTTAGTTTACAACATTGTTGGGTTTATTTACTTCATTCCATCTTATGGAGTAGTTTCCTTGCATAATAGAGTGATTCACATGGGTACAAGTCTATTATTTTATGTATGCATTTCATAATTAGTTGGTAGGTTGTTGTTGTTCAAGTCAAACTCTTCAGTGATTAACATTGTTGTACGCTCAAGCCTAGATGAGGGCACCCATTTTTTCACTATGAAAACTCTGATTCTATTAACTCGGTAGTGCTGATAAGACAAATACGGAAAGTCTTGAGTCATATTATTATCTTTTCTCTTCAAGTTTTTGTATTGAGTCATTTCCCTAAGTTATTCAACGCCCCGTCCAACCATAGCGATATGGTGCCATTACTTTTACTTCTTGGTTTTCGCTTCATATTAAGGGAAATGTTTTCATCATTACCTTTATCTTAACAAATCATCCCTGATCAACTCTAACACGTTATCTGAGGGGTGATCCAGAATCTAGAGAACCTTATGTTGATGTTTGGGTAGTTGTAGGAGGTATTCCTTCGTGGACAACTTTTCTTAGAGAAGAAGAAGATTCCAAAAGTGAAAGGAAGACCATTGAACACTTGAAGAACACCCCAGAAAAGAATGAACTGAAATAGAAGACCATAGAAGAGAAGTCGGCCCACAAGAAATTATTAAAGTGGAAATATAATTTCCTGGAAGAGAATTCGGCCCACAGAAATAATAAATTAAATATGAAGACCTAAAATAAGAAGTCGACCCTAGACAGACACCCATATTAGTATAAATACAACTCTGGGTAAGTTCATTTGTATCGCCACATAGTCCTCCTTCTACAGTACGGACTAGGAAGTTGCAACTACAGTTGCATCAGTTTCTCTATTTTGGGTTTTGGGTTTTCTTGGAGAGTGTGCCCCACTTGGGGAAGGATATTCTTCGTGACTCTTGGTTAACTCTCTTTTGTGCTACCTTTGGAGGAGTTACATTAATGTTGGGTAGCGATGCCCAGTTGTTTTGTGCAGTTATAGTAGTAGTTGCATTTGCAATAGCAATTGCACTTGCAGTTACCAGTTCTGCCAGTTTTGTGGTGTGCTAGTGATGCGCCAATTCTGTGGTGACTCAGTTGTCTACCCTCGCCAAGGTTTTTACAAGAAGAAGAGATAAGTATTTGGTTCTTCATTATTGATTTTCTCTTGTGATTAGAGGTTATTCATGGTTGTATTGGAATATTCTCTCCAAAAAAAAGTTGGATGGGTTTTTCCCTAGTTTGGGGTTTTCCTAGGATAAATCTTTGTTTCTTCTTGTGCTTGTTTATCTACTACTTATATATTTCAATATATTATTATTGAATGTTAAAATAAGATAACAATGCTATGGTAAATAAAATGTTAATGAAACTATTGAAAATCTAACATGGTATCAGAGCTAGTTACCTTCAGAACAATCTAACCACTGGAAGGAAGATCGTGAGATTTGCCATTGCACATGCAATTTTTCGCTGCACAGTTTTCTTTGTTAAGCTCATTGACACTTGGAAAAAGGCCATTTATCCAAGGAGTGACAACAAATCCAAAGGGATCTTAGATCTAGTGCACTCCGAGGAATCCAAAGAGTTGGAGGAAGTTGTGACAATGTCTCTTAGAGTCTAGGTTTGCATATAACGTTTGATATTTTATATTGTTGCAACCTAAGTAAGTGTTGTAACTAGAATAACAGTCTTTAGAGTTAGATTATTGTTATTTCTATCAAATGTTTAGTAACACTTGAATATTGTTGTTATTATGATCAGTAAGTAAAAGCTCATTGTTCATGTTGGCACAGGGGCAGAGCCAGGGTTCAACGCTTCAAAAACGCAACACCTGCGAAGAAGATGAAGTCTCACCCGAGGTAGAGGCAGTGGGGGTTGCAGGACTCAGGTGTATACAACCTATCTGGGACACAGATATATGATCACAACACTTTAACAAAGCACTTAGCTAACCATATACACTAGGTTATGATTCTTATTCACATCACAGATTAACCCTTATTACATAATAGCGCATTAACAATCAAGATCTAACCCTTAAAACCTCTTAGCACATAGCATAAGCTCATATATAACATTCATCATACATAAAGCACTAAGCATTCATAGGTCTATCAATCATACATCAAGATCAGTGCACTAAGAAGATAAATACATAAATAACATGGAAAACTTTGTACAAAGCATATCAACACAGGATATACGTGGTTCACCGCAGTGTGGGGCTACGTTCACCAACTTATTCTTCTTCTTTATTAGTCTCCTTCAATCTTCTTACATTTTCCCGCTCCTATGCACAAAGCCACAAATCCAACGTCACACTAGACAGGTGATCTATGTACAGCGCACTAGATCCACCTTCCTCAAAATCAGGTCAAGGCACAAAGCCTCACACAGTTTGTCTGCACAAAGCCTCTTACAATCACTCGCACTTAGCCCTGCAAGTCTTAACACAAAGTATGCACAAAATCCAACTACGTTTATCCACACTTAGCAACCTTTACATATTCTTTGACAAAGCCAACTTCGATTGCACTAAGCCAATGACCTCCCTTCCTTACATCACCTTGCTACTTATTTATACATTAAAAAAAGGCCTAAGCATGGGTAAAACCATGGGCTGACCACCCATACTTGTTACATAAACCCTAAAAGCCCAAAAATCTCGCAAAATGAGCGATATCCAGTGATCTCTGTGTTGCCTAGGCACTCCGTCTTTGACTAGCCTATCGAAGTCCCAAAAATGGTCAAACACAACCAACATTTCCTCAAAACTTGGTTGATGGACAATAGGCCCCCAACACTGACCTGTAACTCATCCCAAGTCACTCTGATCTCAGCAATACTTTTTCGAAGCCCTCGAGCTTAGCTCGATCATTCTCAACTTGCTTCTTCGCTAGAGCCTCTTGTTCAGAAAACTCTTGAATTAATTGCTCGGTGACATGCCCTTCTAGGCATTTATCCACTATCGTAACTACTTGTTCTAGTTGTTAACCTTGTCCTTAGATCTCTTCAAAAATTACGCAGGCTTCGTCCTGCACTGGCTGGAGCCTCTGTGTCACTTCCATGACTTTTCTCTGGATGGTAATAACCTGTTGTTGGACTACGTGCTGCTCCTACGACCTATTTATGTTCTCAATTTTAGTAAGTATCTTCATCTATGCTTGCACGGTGGACACTTGCTTCTTCGCCTCCTGGAGTTGTGCTTCCAATTTCCTCAACTACATATCTTCGACAAGCACTCATAGGTCTACTCACGTAAATCACTTAATTGCTTACACTATGAAGGCAACACCCTAATTCTTTCTACTGTTCTCTTGGAAGCTTCTTCCCTCTGATCGCACACTTCTTCCAGAGTGTTAGGTACTGCTTCGATTTCTAGCTCCATTACTCTTGCTTGAAGCTACTGAATGGCCTCGACGAACTTCCTTACATTCATCTCAATTGACTCTGATTCTTCCTATGCTACGCTCAACACAGAAAAAAGTGCTCTAGTTACTGCCTCCTTGATCACAATTTGTTATGCGAGTAGTTGGTATTTTTCTTCCTGTATCTTCACATTGTTCTTCTCGAACTTCGCCTGAATTTCATTTTTCTCATGTTGCGCAAATTGAAGTTTCTCTAAGGCATCCTCCTTTTCTTTCTTCATGGCTTTTGTAGCTTGTTCCTTTTCTTCCTGGGATCGATGAAGGTGAGCCTCTGTCACATCTGTTGATCTTCGCATTTGGGTGGGCTCATCCCCCAATTATTCACTTTCATATGAAGAAGGCACAGTAAGAACTGCGTGGCTCAACTGGATAGCTTCTTGTATGTCTTTGAGCTCCTTCTCTATTCTATCATACATCGACTCTTTCTTTGCTACATGTCTCTACAAGATGTCTTTTGAGGCATCCTCTATGGTTGCGATGATGAGATCTACATCGTCCACTGTGAGCACGTTCTTTGACTGAGGCTTATTGGCACGAGACTTCTTTCTTACTGAAGTTTTCTCTGGGGAAACCTTCCTCTTCTGCGATGCTTCTGCTATGGTGAGGGGATCCTTTGGTGGTGTAGCTTCACCTTTTTCTTGCTTGTCTCTTTCTTCCCCTCTTTCTTCTTGGTTCACTTTGTCTCCTCCTCCTCCCTCGAGTGAATCGGGCCTACTTTCCTCCGATGCACTGTCCTTCTCATCATTGTCTATGTTTTGTACTTACTCATTTTTCTTCTTTTTCGTTGCATTGCTCTGTCCATCATACTCAGTTTGGGTGACCAAAGGACTTCCGATGATGTCGTGGTCGGAGAGTTTTTCATCTTCGACCGGTATAAGGAATTATGTTTCCCATTCCTTAGTGATCTCTTCCATGTATTCATCAGTCAATTTATAGTAGGACTACAACTCCTCCTTGCTTTCATCCCCACACGCAGTGATGTAGATGAAGTGTCAGTCTATGCGAAACTTCACTAACGACCTGTATTGATGCAAAGTATTCGGGGTCATCCACATAAATTCTTCAATGGAGTTCATCAGTTCTAGGTAGTAGGTATGGAAGACAACATTCGACTGCCACTTCTTCTCCATATCATTCGTATACCACAAGGTGGTGAACCTCATGGCCAATGGGTCTGATGGCTCAACTTTCGGGAAGGTTGCTCCTTCCATCATTTTCCAGGCGACAAATGCGATTAAAATCATCATCCAACTGAAGTGAAATTTGTAGCCTTGGTGTTATGCTTTGCAGTAGTCCTTCTCCAACTCATTGACGAGGTAGCTTGCCCAGTTCATATGCATTCCTTCGACAAAATTCTCTATGAGGTCAACTATGAATCCTGTGACTTGTGTCAGATGGTTCTTTCTAATGAGATTGCTAGCGATAAGCTAACAAGCTAGGCACACTGATCCATCCTATATGGAGGCTACCTTGTAGCCTCGCTTCCCCTTCTCCACATCTCCATAGGCTTCCTTTATACATTGTGTTAGGGAGCGATATGCAACCCTTCCTGAGTAGAACTGCTGAGGGTCTGGTCCCTGCATGCTCAGTCATGTAAAGAGGTGTATCAATGTCGAATCCACAGTGACACACCTATCAAGCCACAAATACCCTCCATGGTATCACGATAGGAGGATTTTAACGCATGTGTTAACCTCCTAATGTCAGTCTAAGTGGGGGATATTCATCACGTTCAAGATTGTCGATCTCGCGATCTCCATAATCCATGACTAGGGAAATATCTTGGGCTTCTTCACAGTCATCTTCGTTAGGTACCTATGCGGTGCGAGCATCGCATAGTTCTTCCGATCTCCGAGGTTGAAGTCATTCATCTTGAGAGCTGGGATCAGTCCCAACTGAGGCCCGACTATGTGTATCCCTTTCGGGAGGTATGTAGTGATCAACTTGTACTCGAAATCATGGGGGAAACTGTTACGGCTAACTACACCAGCCAGAGGTGGGATGTACTTCGGCAAGAACGACAATATTTGATTCGCGTTAGCCAGATCATTGCGGTGCTTTCTTATTTTCTCAGTCATGGTTTGGCTAGACCATCGTTCAGTCAAGGAGGATGCTTGCAATCCTCCAGTTGATGATGCCTATATTCCTACAGAAATAAATTTTTGAGCCATGAGTTCTATCAAAATCTCCTCCACATATTTCTCTAGCGCACTATGCTCGCCCGAGATTAACACTTGTAATCAAGGAGAGCGTATAGGTGAACATATGGATGGGGTAATCAAACGTACAACGAGGTATAAACAATACAATGTAGTATGAAACCAATTCTTTGTTATCTCATATATCTCAGTTTGCAAAAATTGGTCCCGACACAACATCTGACGGATTAAATAAGCAATGTTGTAACATATTCCTCCAATGGGTAGGAATGCCTCAATCAATACAATTCCATCTATTATGGTGTGATCTCAATGGTCCAATGGCAATCTTTGCAACAATAATTGTGTTTCGAACCGTTCCAGAGAATCATTCTAATGGTCAAGATGCCTCCAACTGTCATATAGCTTCCCCATGGTGAAGTTCCATTCTGTGTTGTTTTGTTATTCCGACGAGGTTCGAGTTATCCAATCCTTCCTTCTACGAAGTCTTTTCTGGAACTTCCTGTTGTTTTTCTAACTTTTCATTCTTCTTACTGAGATTTCTTACCTTCTTTCCTGTGATCTGAGTCTATGGATTCCTCTTTCCATTATTATTATTATATTCTCTTAGCATAGTAACTTCACACTGTTGAGGATCTTTCAAAGGGTTCAAGTGTAATACCTCTTCTCTTACTATTTCTGGGGTGGATGCTCTTCTTTCCTGCATGGACAAGTTCTTTAAGACTTCTTGTTTTCTTTCAACTTCGACAACTAATTCTATGGCCCTCTGTTTCTTCGACTTATTCTCTTGTTCTTCTATTAGTCATGCTATTTTTTCGGCTATGAAGTCCCTTAATTCTTGCTTTTTCTGTTCTTTATCTTTCTCCTCTTCTTTCCTTCGGATCTGATCTTTCTCAATCCAGGTCTTTCCTAACAAAAGTTTAAAAGGATCATTGTTCTCAACAAACTTAATGACTTCAAATTCTTCTTCGATCGATGTTTCATAATCATAGGTATATAGTAACTCTTCCACATAGGGTTATCATCTTTCCTTTAAAAATTCATATCCTTCTTAGTGAACGAACCATAGCAAGCTTTCCCAAAATTTCTCAAGTGATTTCTGGCATAATATTCACATGTGTTTCCTCATCCAAGACATAGTCTATGTCGAAGTCTCCTATTATTTTTTCTATGCACTACTTCTCTTTTAAGATCTCTGGTAATCTGGAGTCTTTGTGATCATTCCGTGTTTCTTTCATATGGAATAACAAAGTCTTTGATTCTTTCTAGTTCTTTAACATATCCTTAGTTTCTTGACCTTCTTCATAGCTTTCTTGTCTCATGTTCATCTTTTCAACTTTGGAAATCATTCTAGGGAAATCCTCAACCTCATTAACAATAGTTTTACAACAAAGACAAATAGGACTTATACAAGGGAATTCCTTAGGAAGATTTCCTGGTCTTCTGTAGTTATGATACAATGTCAATCCTCCCTTTCTTTTAAACGATCCCCAACCCTTCCTGTAATGTGCAATGGGATCACCATGTTGGACCTGCAATCTTCAAAAAATATTTCTAGGTTCTTGCATGCATTTTTTAGTCCAAAAATTCTTTCTATGCATAGGAATAACATATATTTCACTATCTCTATCAAATTTATTTAGATCAAATATTTATTCTAGCTGTGCCCTAGTTTTCAGACTAGGAAAAAATATATCAAATATACCTAGATTCAAGCTTTTGAAGAAAAAATTTCCACTTATCTTACCTTTACCAGAGCACAAAGTTTTAATATCTACCTCTTTCCTTCATATCAGACTTCTTTCTCAGCACAGAGCTTTGCAAGTCAAGTAGAATACTGTGCACTACATCAACAGATCTATGCTCAAATCTTTCTCTATTCTTCAGTTCTCTGTTTTTAGATCTTGATGTAAAAATCAAGATCTAACTCATAAAACCTCTTAGCACATATCATAAGATTAGATGTAACATGCATCATACATAAAGCACTAAGCATTAATAGATCTATCTATCATACATCAAGATCAATGCACTAAGAAGATAAATATATAAATAACATGAACAACATTGCACAAAGCATATCAACACAGGATATATGTGGTTCACCCCAGTGTGGGGCTACGACCACCAACTTCTTCTTCTTCTTTATTAGTCTCCTTCAATCTTCTTACATTCTCCTTCTCTTGTGCACAAAGCCACAAATCCAACTTCACACTGGACAGGTGATTTTTGTACAGCGCACTAGATCCACCTTCCTCAAAATCATGTCAAGGCACAGATCCTCACACAATCTGTCTGGACAAAGCCTCTTACAATCACTTTCACTTATCCCTGCAAGTCTTAACACATAGTATGCACAAAAGACAACAATTTTTCTCCGCACTTAACAACCTTTACATATTCTTGCACGAAGCCAACTTCGACTGCACTAAGCCAATGACCTCATATTCTTGTTGACATCCCATACCTGTTACATAAACCTTAAAATCACAAAAATCCTACAAAATGAGCGATATCCTACGATCTCCACTTTTCCTGGGCACTTCGTCTTCAACCAGCCTGTCGAACTCCCAAAAATGGTCAAACATGACCAATGTTTCCTCAAAACTTGGTCGAGGACCAACAATTCAGTATTATCGATGCACATGTTTACAAGATAAATTAATATCCTCTATGAGATGTTCCTAGTTGTTGACCTTGCTCTAGGCAGGTTATCTTGTAAATTCGATGGATGTTACCATGGAAATGTTGTTATTCATGTCTCTTGTTCTGGGTAGGTTACCATGGAGGAATGATTGGTCACAACACTAGAAGAGTGTTGCTTTTATTTCTTGTTATTGTATTTTTTGGCTCTTGTTCCAGGAAGTGCACAAGTGATATCTCTGAGAAGGAGCTAATGTGACGATTGTTCCCGTTATTGTTTTTATTATTGTTCTTATTATAAGAGTATTATTCTTATTTGTTTTTTTCCCTTGTTGTTTCTCTTGTTCCATGAATGTCACAAGTGATATCTCTAATAGGGATCTATAATGACGGTTGGAGGAGGAAAAAATTTAGATGATCTCTAACTGAGACATGGAACATACTATCCAAACATATAATCATGCACATGATCATACACATCCATGTACCAAAAGAGAAGAGAACAAAGTTAATACCTTCTGGCAAGAAAGGTACTTTTGTGAGATATATAATATCTCATATGGAGATTGATTGTAATGAGAATAAGGCTCCGAAGATGACCATACAGATCCGTTTGGTTCAATTGATCACTCTTCATATTAGAAGGAAGAGTTAGTAGAGCCAGAAGGGCCTACCCAGAAATGTTGTAGTCATCGGGAAGAGACCAACATGGTACAGTGATACTTTCCAGGATGCAAAGAGAATGTAGTTATATGGAATTGATGATCCATATAATGAGGAGGAGTAGATGGCTCCACCAGTGGTGAGGCAGTTGGCCCCACCAAGTACAAACTTAGAAGGAGTCAGCCCTCAGTATCTAGTAGGGAAGAGAAACCTCCTAGTACAGTTCATATGAGATCGTACTTCAGAGGAAGTCAATAGATGGCTCCAAAGATTATATAGAGAGCGTCAAGATTTAGAGGGAGCATGTGGACTCAAAGTGAGCCTGATCTCATAGAGATTCAGTTGACTCAGAAGAATACATAATTATTCATAGGGATTTCCCCCTCAGATTCAGGTGGGAGAGAGAGATGTCTTCTAGGTCTGACAGAAAGGTGCCATGAGTTCAAGAGGATAGTTCTAAGCTTCTGAGAATTCGAGGAGATATGAGACCTCTTAATAAGATTCCCTTGTTTCATTGAAAGAGGAAGAACTCAGTTAGAAGGAATGGGATATGTATTTTTCCTCTGTTCTATAGACCACACAAGTTTTCCAGCTATGTGGCGCTGATGAGAAAAATTGATGATTCAGAACCTTCCAATTTTTTGAGAAAGTTGTTAAGCACCAAGTGTGTGGAAGGATGAAATGATGGAATAGCTTCTAGACATCATGAATAATGATGTGTGGAAAGTGGTTTTGAGACCAGAAGGGAAGACAATGGAGACTTCCAAGTTTATCTACAATATCAAGCATGTTGGAGATGGTAGCATAGAGATGTACAAAGCTTGATTTGTGGCAAGACGATTCTCCCAGAAAGAGGGAGAAGATTAGGATGATACACTTGCTCTAGTATATAGAAGAAGTGTACATAGAGAAACCACAAGATACAGGAGAAGGAGTCTCATGTCTGTAGATTGAAGAAGTATTTTCATGGGATTAAGCAGGAACCCAGGGCAGGATATACCAAATAGTTATTTTGATGAGATTGGGGATGGTTGCCCCTTGATATTGGATGAAATGCTTCTTACAAGGGATGATAATCTCACATATGGGTGCAAGATGGAACTCACTTCCTAGTTTGAGATGAAGGATTTAGGTTTGATGAATTATCTCTTGGGATTGGAGGTGTGTCAGAGACTAGATGAGATTTTCCTTAGCCAAGGAAAATATACTGTTGAGATCCTGAAAATATTTGGGATGATGGAATACAAGTCCATGACCACACATATGATGAAAAATATGAATATCTTAACTGATTCATCTTCATATTTGTTGGATCCCATGATGTAAATACAGTTGATCATATCCTTGATGTACCTGGTTAACACCAGGTCGGACATATGTTTTTCGCTAAACACTTTGAGTCAATACATGGTTGAGCCTAGAAATGTACCTTAAATAACAACAAAACATGTGTTGAGGTACCTACATGGTACAGTTGGATATGGATTGAGATATTTCTCGGATGGAGATGTGAAGCTACAGGGTTATACATACTCTAACTGGGCATGGAGTGCAGTGGAATAGAAAATAACATTTGAATGTTGATTCAGTTTGGATCATGCATGATTTCATGGTTAAGTAGGAAGCATACATCAATGGAACTCGATACAACAAAGGAAGAGGATATAGCAGATAGTGTTGCAACTTTTGAAGCAACTTAGCTTCAAAAGTTTCTTGCATGGTTATTTGATCTAGAGTTGGAGCCAACATTTATACATTATGATAATCAAATTTGTGTGAAGCATATAGAGATCAAAATACCATTACATCTCAGTCATGGTGTAGAGAGGATCAGTGAAGCTATAGCATATCCATACATGAGTAGAAAGTCGACATTCTCACAAAGCCTCTACCCAAAGTGAAGTATGAGTACTTTAGAGACAATATTAGCGTGATGAAGAATGTCCACCCTCGTTGAGAGGAAGGTGTGATGTTTCTCCTCTAGAAAATTTTCCTTTAGACAAGGGTTTCCTATATCAATCATGTGGAGAAAATAAGGGATTAAAGGAGTATTATTTCCCAGTAGATGGGTGTGAATGGGACTACTAGGAGAGGAGAAACATCATGTCATAGTCGTGGATACTATGGGAGTATCCTTTTTCTAATAGATTCATCATGAGAATATGACTATGGATGATGGCATGGTAGTAGTTGTGTGCTACTAGTTGATTGTTGAATATTTATAGATATTATCAACTATGAATATGGTTGATGGCATGGTAGTAGTTCTTTGGTACTAGTTTATTGTTGCATAGTCATAGGGAATTCATACTATGATTATGCTTGATGGCATGGTAGTAGTTGTGTGATACTAGTTGATTGTTGTATAGTCACATAGATCATAACTATGGCTCATTCCATGGTAGTAGTTTAGTGCTACTAGTTAATTGTTGCATAGTTATGGAGATTATTGCACTGCATGGTAGTAGTCTTATGACTACTAGTTGATTGCATATCATGACTATGGTTAGTGGAATGGTAGTAGCTTAGTGCTACTAGTTTATTTTTGCATAGTCATGAGATACCATTAGATAGAATGGTAGTAGATTAATGTTACTAGTTGATTTACATGTAGTCGAGACAACATGGTAGTATCCTTGTGTTGCTAGTTGATTGTTAGGTGGTCATGGAGACTATTGGAAAGCATGGTAGTAGCTTTGTGCTACTAGTTGATTGTTGGGTTGCATGGTAGTAGTTATGTGCTACTATTTGATTGCATTTTTGTGATACCATATGGCATGGTAGTATTCCTGGGGCTACTGGATGAGTGGAGTATAGTCATTGGAATACTAGAAGAGAACATCTTGGAAGAATACCTCCCTAACTAAGAGGGAGTGTTGATGTTTTGGTAGTTGCGGGAGATATTCCCTCTTGGACAACTTTTATTAGAGAAGAATAAGATTACATTAGTCAAAGGAAGACCATTGAAAAGTTGAATAAAACACCAAAAAAGAATAAAGTGAAATAGATGACCACAAAAGAGAATTCATCCCACAGGAAATAATTAAAGTTGAAATATAATTTCCAGGAAGAGAAGTCAGCCCACATAAATAATAAAGTAAATATGAAGACGCAGAATAAGAATTTGGCCCTAGAAAGGCACCCATATTGGTATAATTACAATTCTAGGCCAAGTCATTTCTACAACCACACAATTCTCCTATTTTATTGTGCATTAGGAAGTTGGAGTTGTTGTTGCAATAGTTTCTCTATTTTTGGTTTTTGGTTCTCTTGGAGAGTGTGCCCCACTTGGGGAAGGATATTATTGGTGAGTCTTGGTTATCTCTCTTGTGTGATACATATGGGGGAGTTTCACTAAGTTTGTGTGGTGTTTCTCGAGTGTTTCTTCCAGTTACAATAGTATTTGCAGTTGTAGTAGAAACTGCAGTTTCAGTTACGAGTTGTGACAATTTTGTGGTGCGCTAGTGATGCGCCTATCTTGTGCCATTTTTGTGGTGACTCAGTTATCTACCCTCTCTAGGGTTTTACAAGAAGAAGAGATAGGTACTTTCTTCTCCATTTTTTAATTTTCTCTTGTGATTAGAGCCTCTTCATGGTTGTATTGGAATATTCTCTCTTGAAGAAAAGTTGGTTGGGTTTTCCCCGAGTTTGGGGTTTTCCTAGGATAAATATTTGTGTCTTCTTGTGCTTGTTTATATGTTTCTTATATATTTCATTATATTACTATTGAATGTTAAAAGAATATAAAAATACTATGGTAAATCTAATGTTAACTAAACTAATGAAAACCTAACTCATTGATAACAGCTAGCCTCATTAGTGGTTGTCTCACATTCTACAACATTGATCATCATTGGGTCTTGATTGGATGTGTTTAGATAATGTTTGAATTCAGATCATCATTCATGTTATAGGTAGTGCTCATAGCTTAGGGACCATTATCCTAATTTGTCGGTTCCTTCACACTTAGTAGGTATTTTCCATATTACCATTTGACCAGGTGGCTTTTTGCCATGTGTTAACTTCAAATCATTTTATAGTGGGAGGAAAATACATTGATAGGTATACTATAAGTAGTATATTTATAAAAACATATGTGTGGTGAGTTCCTCCTTCTAGTCAATTAGTCGAAGCAGCATGCATTCGATTCAATTTCCCAATGGAAAAGCATGGGAGTTTGTAGATTGGATTATTTAGAGACAATTTATTTGTAAATAGAAAGTGCATAGGTTCTAATATTATTGACATCCCATAGGTTTTATAAAAGAATTATCACCTATGGATAAGCAATAAATCCCTTGGATCTTCCCGTGATCCAATACATACAACAAAGTAGATCACTGCAAGGTTCTCCCTATTACTTTCATATTTTTCCTAATTACGCTATTGAAGTGAGATAAAAAGACATACCTTAGCCGCAATGACAATGCATTCACAATATCATTAATATATATTAATAAGCGCGTAGTCTAAAAGTTCTACTTTTTGGAGATTTTATGGGTATATTTTCCGAT
>JZKD02S1685399.1:602319-616347 GCA_000966675.3 Picea glauca | reverse complement strand
GAGAGAGAGAATGTCAGATAGGCTCCTGGCCGACTGCTCAGGCAGAAAATATTAATCTCTATCAGGAGGTCGCAGTGGTGGGAACTCTACCTTTAAAGAACCCGAGACTACTGATATGACCTTAGAGGTGTGTCGCAAGAGTGGAAACCCTACCTTTAAAGGGCCCGAGACTCTTGATACGACACTGGATTCTTTACATAGAAAATAATCACACACACAGCCTTATATACTAAGGCTACATGGAGGTGTTTACATCCCGCTCGACACTAGCAGACCAAGCACACTTAAGTTTACGACCCTGTACAACATTAGTTTGAACAAGGACTACAATCTACCCTAGTCTTAAGTCCATTCCATCATGCAACTATAGATCAATTTGTCATCAAGGTACCTTCTAAAATTAATCATTCCAGGACCTTATTGTGCAAGTCTGTTCTCAACTGGGACAACATTTAACCAAATAATTGATCCAATTTTAATCAAGAATAATGACTAGTTAAAAGTTTTCATTTACAACAACCTTAACATTTAATTTAAGGTTAACGCAATATTCTAAAATCAATTAACTCATGCATTAATTATAAATAAAATGAAGAGTTCTGATTTATCATTTAAGCAACCATTGGCATTAATCTATAATTATACTTTCATAAATAAAGAAACATCCTAAATCATGAAACTCAATTCAATTTTAATCCAGAATAATGAATGGTGACAATTTATCAATTAAAGCAGAATTTAACCCTTAATTTTATAATTAAAGAAATGTTCAAAATTCAATTATCTCATTCATGGATTAACAAGGAATAGTTATGATTCATCATTTAAAACAAAATTAACATCAATCTAAGATTAGAATGCCATAATAACGCCACATACTAAATCATTAGCTGATTCAAGTTTTAATCAAGAATAATTAAATACTTAAAAATTATCATTTAAGCAATGCTCTACCATTTCAGTAATATTCTAATAGTCTAAAATAACCGGACAAGCTCAACACTATCCAACATAGTTATCCTACCAGCGATAACCACGACATCCAGTCAGTTAATTAAAATAAGGGGTTGTTGTCCGCAGTCCTGCAGTTATGGCCGGAAGTGGGTGGATTGTCAAAGGAGTGTTGTATACAGCAAAGGAGGAACCACCATGCAGCTGGAAGGAAACATTTACTCTCTGTTCAATGCATCTATAGATAGTTATGGCCAGAGATAAGAGGGGGCGGCTAGAATCATTCAATACGAAATGCCAGAACGAAAATTACGAATACAATCAATCAAAAATGCCAGAAACCTTCATTCGAAAAAGCTAGAGCAAAATGCGTGCTACAATAGTCATTTACACCGACAAATGTTTATACGGGCAAATGGACCATGAAAATGCCAAATCGAATGCAAGGTGGATATTGACTAAAAATATATCATAGTGAAATGTATATGATCACTTACACTGTGACCTAATATCTTGTGTATATGGTTGAAACTGGAAGCTTGTGAGCATTAACCACAAATGGGAAGCATTTCATGGGGAGAAGACGGATCCGGTGAGATTGTTGTTCAGCGCAAGGACGTCATCGATGTTGCAGCTGAAAACCTCAGTGAATGTGTACATGTCGTATAATACTGAGGAAGATTAGTGGAATTTTAAAGTGAAAAGTGACTACTTAGTACGATCGTCTGTTTTCTACTATGGCGCTCAGATTATTGCAGAGGTACTTGTAATAAAATTCTTTCATTCTGTTCATTGCTTTGTGATTTTATAAAGAATTCTTTCATTTTGTTCATCGCTTGGTGATTTTATTATGAGAATTGATGTTTGTTTTTGTGGATGAAGCTGAGTCGGAAATGGTCAGAAGCCAATCAACTACTTGATAAGGATATCTTTCTCGTCAAAGTACATCCTGGAATTGATTACTTGTTTATAGTATCCTTGTTGGTTGTTCTGGATGAGATCAGCTGAGGTCATTCGTCTTATCATTGACACCAAACATTAGTTTTCAAAATATGTCTGAAAATGTCCACCTGCCATTCTTTTATATTTAATGGGCAGTGGCTTGCACTACTATAATCTTAGCCTGGGCTTTTAACAAGACATGATTCATCGTTTAGCTACTCATGTATCTAAATGTTACCATCAAGTATCTTGTAGTTTATTTTATAATATTTTTCTAAGAAAATAAAAAACAAAGCCTTCATATTACTGTGCAGAAAAATTTGTCCAAGTATATCAACAAAACTCTCCTGATTTGATTGCAGGCCTAAATGGCATAAACTCAATGATGTTCTGAATCTAATAATCATAATCACTGTGATTATGATGTCGGTGACATAATATCTTTCCTAACTAAAGTCTAAAGTATCCTTGATGTGAATAATATTGATTGAATCTGATTGGAAATATTGATTGACTCTGATTCGAAGTTTTAGCTAAAATTTGGTAGAGGTAAAAAAATTTATACAACAAGGAAGTCAATGCTAAAATAACACCGAGGAAAAATTTATGCAACATTTACATGGTTTAACGCAGAAAGGGGGCAGTAAGTTGATCTATTTTAAAATTATTTAAAAATTCAACCGCAGGCCCAAAACAGACAGTGGCTTGAGCAATACTAGGATACCACTGCACGTCGGCAAGGTCTTCCTCCAAGATCAATGAAATCTAACTTCTAACTGTTTGGAAATAAAAATGAAATTGAATGGTGCACACATAGATTTGAACACACAGAGCCAACAACCAGCAAACCCACGGCATGCAAGAACGAAATTGCCAGAACCAATTCCAGTAACAAATTACCAACCCATTTATTTGTTTTTTTTCGGAAACAAAGTCACTATATCCATATATAGTCACGAAATTGCTAGAATATTTTTATCAGTGTGACATTGCACAGTAAAATTCGTCGCTCAGGGAATGGAGACGCAAAGCTAGAGTTTACTCAGAATTTGCACAGTAAAATTTAAAGCATTGATAATCACACAATTTTTCTTTATCTATTTAAATAACAGAGGTAAATAACTTTATTAACAGAGGTAGGTAACAAAATTAAGCCAGTCAATCCATTACACCGATATACCGATCCTAGCATAAGTAGTAATGCAATCCAATCTACTAAAATGCCATCATATCGTTGCCTTGTCGCTTGCTTCGAGAGTCGTCTGCGTGGTCCGTGCCGCTCCCCCTCGCCAACCGTCGAGACCTCACCGGTACCTCCCAGCCAACGCTAGGGGTACTCTTCTTCCCCCTTAGCCCCCTGAGCCACAAAGGGGCCACACACTATCCATATGGTACGTCTAGCTTCCCAGCTCGCCTCGCAAGGCCGAGCTACCACTCCTATCTGAGCTGGAAAATCCCAACTCCCCACAAGCAATCAGTCAAGTTACCAATTCGGCAGCGTATTTTTACGCTAACAATCAATCCCCCTTCTTCCACATCTTCCCTTTCTTTTATAGAGTTTTTCCAACCTCCAACTTTCCCTAAATCAAATTTTAATTAAGTTTTAAAAAAAATATTCTAAATATTCTCATTCACACAAGTGTCATCCATCACCCTCTTTCCTCAAATAATTATTTTCTTTAAATTATTAAATTACTCATTTCCCTCAACCACCTAGAGTTGCTCCTAAATTTCCTCCTAGGTGTTCCTAGATCCCCTTACATGTTTTAAATAAATTCCCTAAAAATGAAGTTGCTAAATTAACTCAATTTAGAAGATTCTTAATTGCAGATTCCTTACTTTGTTGACCTCGCTTTTTACCATAAGTTCCCAACTTTCCTTAATTATGTTTCCTCCATTACTTAGTTTCCTAATTCTTATTATTCCCTTCTTTCCCCTTTTTATTAGAGCTAAAATGGCAGTTGTGCTATTTACTCTTTTCCCTTTATTATTAATTTAAATATTTTTATACTTCCCCAAGTTAAATAATTTATTTCCTCTTTGCAATTTAAAACTACGTCTTTTAATTAAATTATTCCTCTCTTCATTTTACCCTCTAAATTTAAGAAGACTAAAACTATTACTTAATTGGGTTTTAGTTTATATCTTGATTTTTATTTTTATAGGGTATTTTTCTTAAGGCTTAACAAAATTTTACCCTAGAGAAGTTTTCGACTTGGGTTTAGATCCTGAACTGGGCGACAATTATTTAGGGAAGTCATTTTAAGAATTTCTTAAGGTGTTAAATGTCTTAGGGCCATCTAGTTTTGTTCCTTCCTCATCATCAATGCGACGTGCCCTTCAGGACGCACCACGTGCTCCAAGGGTGCCACTCACCTCAGTTGTTTCTTTTGCACGACGTGACCTTCAGGGTGCACCACATGCTCGAAGGGTGCCACTAGATAACTTGTGTTTCTTTCACGTGACCTTCCCTTCAAGATGAACCATGTGCTCCAAGGGTGCCACTCGCTAACTTGTGTTTCTTTCGCGTGATGTGCCCTTCAGGATGCACCACATGCCCCAAGGGTGCCCCTTGCCAACTTGACTGATTGGTAGCCATCTATAACCCCTGGAGTCAACACTCCACCAGGTGAACTTGTGGCCTTCTAATGGCTCCAAGGAATAAGTCCCTCGCCTTATTGTGCGCCCCTTATAATCATCGTGAGCGACTGTCGCATTCTGCCCTCACGGCATCGTGGATCCTCTCGAACTAGGTAATCGTTAACCTATAGTTCGAGCCACAGTGGGAGTGCTAGTAGGCTGTGGCAGGGCTGTTGTCCACCCCTCTCCCTCAACCTCTCTGTAAATCATGTGTGGCCCCTGTACTCCATATGTGAGTCTGGTCAGCAAGCTATCATCAGCCTCCATCATCAACAATCGTGTCAGAACATGTCAACATCATAACGTCAAATCAATGAAAATATCACAATAAATAAATCAACCCAAATAGCACACTCCCTGAATCAATCCGGAGTCCAAGGGGTTCCATCGATGCCTCTGCATCCTCAAGGTCCAAAACCCTTCACACTCAATAAAATTGAGTCAATAGCACCTATCTACATCAAAGCAGTAAAACATCATGTCATCTATCATAATGCATCATAATCAAGGAAAAATGTTTTAACATCATAAAAGTCCAGATCACTTGCAAGCAAGTGTCCTCAAAGAATAAGTTTTCTCAGTGCACCAGAGTGGGATGTTACATACACCCCCTCTTGGTCTAAACTTCATCCCAAAGTTTCTCAGTATAAATGCCGAAATAAAAGTACCACAGTATCATAAGTCTATCTATCAAACAAAAATGGAAATTGCTGGCGCATATCATATGCGTGCTCCCAGATCGCCGAGTGCGTACTATAATTGTCCCACTGGAGCTTGACCTGATCTATCGTTCGACGTCATAACTGTCAAACGCGATGATCTAAGATGCGGACCGGCTCAGCCGTGAGCGCTCCCTCGTCCGATACCTGCAAGGAACTCATGTCAATCACGTGTGTAGGATCACTAATATAATGTCTCAAAACAGATACATGAAAAACATCGTGCATACGCCTCAAAGAATCTGGCAAGGCTAGTCAATAGGCCACGAGCCCCTTTCTCTCCACAATATCTAAAGGTCCCACGAACATAGGAGAGATTTTAGCTCCGTTTCCAAACTTGATTGAACTTTTATGCGGCTTAACCCACAAGAAGACTCGATCGTCGACCTCGTAACTACGGCTGACTTGGTGCGCATCGGCATAACTCTTCTGTCGATCCTTCGCTTCTTTAATCCTTTGTCTTATTGTTTTCATTTGTTCTTCCATTTCTTGGATCACTTCTGGTCCCACCAGGACCCTATCCTCAAGTCGATCCCAACTCAAAGGCGTTCGACACGGTCTCCCGTAAAGAAACTCGAAAGGCGCCATCCTAATGGTGCTCTGATAACTTTTGTTGTAAGCAAACTCTACTAGTGGCAAGAATTCTTCCCAAATCTTTTGTTGGTCCATCACATACATGCGTAACATGTCTTCCAAGGTTTGGTTCATTCGTTCTGTCTTCCCATCAGTCTCCGGGTGATATGCAATACTAAAGTTAAGTTGGGTTACCAAGGCCTCTTGGAAACTCGTCCAAACTCGTCCAGTAAACACCGATCCTCGATCAGATATAATCTTCTTAGGCATTCCATGCAGCCTCACAATCTCACTGATGAAAACTCTAGCAATGTTAGGTGTCTGATACATCGTATGCACAGGAATAAAGTGAGCACTCTTCGTCAGAGTGTCTACTACTATGAAAATCGAGTCATGTCTCCTTGCCGTCAGTGGAAATCCAACGATAAAATCCATCGAAATAACTTCCCATTTTGATTCTGGTAAGGCATGTGGTTGTAGTAATCCTATCAGGTGTCTATGTTCATCCTTTACCTGCTGACACTCCAGACACCTGGCCACATAGTTAACTATGTCGGCCTTCATTCCCCTCCAGAAGAATAAGGGTTTAAGGTCTGCCCTCATCTTCGTGACTCCAGGGTGAGCCATGTAAACTTCTCTATGAAACTCGCTCAGGATCAACATCCTCAACTCGTCGTTTGGCGGTATGTAAATCCAACCTTTAAACCTCAATAACCCATCGCTATCAAAAGAAAATCCCTCATATCGTGGTACCATCATTGTGTTTTGTCCAATAAAGCCCTCGACCTCCTTGTACCATTCATCGTCACGCTATAATGTTAGAATCTTTTCACGTAGATTCATTTGAAGAGGCAACACCGAAAATATGCATGGCCTCCGACTCAAAGCATCCGCCACTCGGTTCACTGTTCCCTTTATGTAAGTAATCTCAAAGTCGTACTCGCTAAGCAATTCCGACCAACACCGTTGTCGTGTGTTCAGGTCGCCTTGCGTAAAAATGTGTTGTAGTCCACAATGATCAATCTTTAGTTCAAATTTCCGTCCAACAAGGTAGTGTCTCCAAACCTTCAAGGCATATACGATGGCTAATAACTCCAAATCATGCATCGCGTAGTTCTCCTCGTGCCTTCTCAATTTCCTCGAAATATAAGCGATTACTCGTCTATCTTGCATCAAGACTCCACCTAAGCCTTCCTTGGATGCATCAGTGCATACCAAGAAGTCTGCGTCCATGTCAGGGACCTTTAGTATTTCCGTTTCCATCAACAACTCTTTAAGCCTCCGAAATGCTTCCGTGCATCTCCTGGTCCAAACAAACTTCTTGTTTTTCTTCTGCAATTCCGTGATCGGATTTGCTATCTTCGAAAATCCCTTGATGAACCATCGATAGTATCCTGCTAAACCCATAAATCTACGCACCTCCATGACATTCATCGGCGCAAGCCATTCTATAATAGCCTCAACCTTAGCTAGATCCACGGCGATACCTTCGCCAGAGATGACCTGCCCTAAGTAGTGAATCCTCGATTGATAAAAAGAGCATTTGGACAACTTACCATACAATTTGTTCTCTCGCAAGCACTGTAGTACCAAGCGCAATTGCTCGTCATGCTCCTCCATCGTCCGAGAGTAGATCAAAATATCGTCAATGAATACTTGGACGAACTTGTCCAAGTATTCGCAGAACACCCCATTCATCAAACTCATAAATACTCTTGGGGCGTTTGTCAGTCCAAACGGAAAAAAAATAAACTCGTAATGTCCAAATCTCGTCTTAAAGGCAGTCTTAGGGACGTCATCCTCCTTGATCCGCAACTGGTGATACCTTGATCGCAAATCGATCTTGGAGAACACCGTCGCTCCCTTCATTTGATCGAACATATCATCAATTCTTGGTAAGGGATACTGATTCTTGATCGTTGCCTTGTTCAGTTGATGATAGTCAATGCAAAGCCTCCACGATCCATCCTTCTTCTGAATGAAAATAATAGGTGCACCCCACAGTGCCACACTAGGACGTATCAGTTCCAGGTCCAAAAAATCCTTCAGTTTCATTTTCAACTCTTGTATTTCTGGGGTTGACATCCGATAAGGTGTCCTTGCTATCCGTTTTGTCCCCGGTTTCAGGTCTATGGTAAACTCCAAATCCCTTTCCGGAGGCATACCAGGTAACTCCTCTGGAAATACGTCTGCAAACTCCTTCACCACCGGGAGGTGTTCCAGACCTTCTGCTACTCCCTTTTTGTTTAACGCAAGGATTGCATAAAGCTTGCACCCCTTGCACATACTTTTCCGTAGTTGTAAGGAAGAGACGAACCTCAGGGAAACTCTCTGGTTCCGTCCTACAATCACACGTCTCTATCCTTCATCATCAACCAAGCTGAATTGTTTTGTCTTACAGTTGAGTATCACCTCATGCGATTCCAACCAATCCATACTAATCACGACGTCATAATATCCTAAGAGGGTGACATACAAGTTGACCCTCGTGAATAACTCTCCCAGGTTAAGGATACAGTCCGTAACCTTTCCTCCAACCTTCTGTTTAGCTCCCTAAGCCATCTCCACAAAGCTAAACTCATCTTGTTCGACTGCCTTTACCTTAATCCTTTTTAGCGCTGCACCAGAAATGAAACTTTCAGTAGCACCCGAGTCTATCAAAATACTAAGGGTCTGGTTAGCGACAGTACCTGTCATCTCGAGCACAGTCGATTGGTGCTCTGCTTGGCGGTTATTCACCGCAGCATGAATCCGATGGGCCTTGCCCATATCTCCCACTGTCATGGGTTTGACTAATCCGGACGCTCTGGTCCTCTCCACAGGATAGTCATGCTGGTAGTGTGGCTCCCCACATGTCCAACACCCCTTCTTCGGCCCAGTAGTCCTGGTACCCGAAGTAGAAGATGACGGCCCACCGGCCTGGAACCCAGGTATGTTCTGCTGAATAGGCCTAAACTGTTGTTGCTGCGGGCAATGCTTTGGCTGATGCTGTGGTACTTGATAAGGTGCCCTCTACTGAGGTGGCGGTCATCGGGGTGTAGTGAAAGTGGATCCTCTCTAGAAGCCACGATATCCCGGCGTATGTCTCACTAGGGTCTGATGCTGCGGTGTACCAAATGAAACCTGCCCTGCTAGTCTCGCTGGAGTCATGGTCTGACCCCCACTGATAAGCTCCTCCTCTGCTATGAGGGACTTTTGGGACAGCATCGTGCAAGGTTTGAGGATTCAATATCCTAACCTTTGCACGCAGGCTACCATTAAGGCCAAACACGAACTTGTTGACCTTGAGCTTCTCAGTGTTAAGGTGCGGAGCATACCGGAGAAGCTCCATAAAATGTGCCTCGTACTCGGGCACCATACGACCTCCCTGCCATAATGCATTGAACTCATTGAGCTGATGCTCAATGAATTCCTCTGAAAGGTACCTCTCTTGGAACCGTTCCTCGAATAGTTCCCATGACACGTCTTCAACGGCCATGTTCAGCTACGGCATGAGCGTCTTCCACCATAGAAAAGTGCTCCCCTTCAGTTGAAAGACCACCATGAGGACCTTCATGTTGGAGGTATAATCGCGAAGTACGATGCACATCGCCATATTCTCCAACCATGTCTCGGCGGCGACGCCATCCAGGGCACCAAAGAACTCAGGAAATTTAACCTTCTCGAGTTCACGGTGAATGCTACCAGTAACGGTCGGTGCACGCGGTGGAACCTCAGCAGGCGCTGGTGCCATGGCCTCATCTCTGTCCAGGCGGTTGATCAGTGCCTCAAATATGCGCTGAAAAGATCTGATCATCCCGACCACATCTCCAACTGCTATCTTCTCCTGTCTGAGGACCTGCTCGCTTCCTTGGGGGTTAGACCCCTCAGGCATGGATGCTATTGGAGGCATCATGCCTCCTCCCCTAGCACCCCATTGTCTACCTCCACAGTGTCCTCTAACCATGATTACCTGCACGCACACAATCAACTCAATCTGCAACACTATAATCAAATCAAATCATGTCACGAAATCCGTAGCGAATCCAAATTCGCAGGTCCAACCGGCTCTGATACCATATGTAATAGCCTCCTCGTTACGACAACAAATCTGATAACAGGTGCAAATTTTATTTTTTTTTAAGGTGTGTGCACGCATGTAAAAAGGAAACAGACACACTTGACTCTACATCGCCACCCGGCGACTAACAAGACGCAACCACGATGATCACAACAAGAATACATAAGGCGCACAACAAGTAATTGCAAGCATTTAAATGACATACGGTGTTATGTATAGTACAAACACAGATGGAAGAATCCATAGTAGTAGATTTTACTATTTCTTCACAGGAAAGCAGGACGTTTAATCTTAGTTCTCTGCTCCGGAGAGAGAGAATGTCAGATAGGCTCCTGGTCGACTACTCAGGAAGAAACTAGTAATATCTGTCAGGTGGTCGCAGTGGTGGGAACTCTTCCTTTAAAGATCCAGAGACTACTGATACGACCTTAGAGGTGTGTCGCAAGAGTGGAAACCCTGCCTTTAAAGGGCCCGAGACTCTTGATACGGAACTAGATTCTTTACACAAAAAATAATCACACACACAGCATTATATAGTAAGGCTACATGGAGGTGTCTACATCCTGCCCGACACTAGCAGACCAAGCACACTTAAGTTTATGACCCTGTACAACATTAGTTTGAACAAGGACTACAATCTACCCTAGTCTTAAGGCCATTCCATCGTGCAACTATAGATCAATTTGTCATCAAGGTACCTTCTAAAATTAATCATTCCAGGACCTTATTCTGCAAGTCTGTTCTCAACTGGGATAACATTTAACCAAATAATTGATCCAATTTTAATCAAGAATAATGACTAGTTAAAAGTTTTCATTTACAACAACCTTAACATTTAATTTAGGGTTAACACAATATTCTAAAATTAATTAACTCATGCATTAATTATAAATAAAATGAAGATTTTTGATTTATCATTTAAGCAACCATTGGCATTAATCTATAATTATATTGTCATAAATAAAGCAACATCCTAAATCATGAAACTCAATTCAATTTTAATCCATAATAATGAATGGTGACAACTTATCAATTAAAGCGGAATTTAACCCTTAATTTTATAATTAAAGCAATGTTCAAAAATCAATTATCTCATTCATGGATCAATTATCTCATTCATGGATTAACAAGGAATAGTTATGATTCATCGTTTAAAGAAAAATTAACATCAATATAAGATTAGAATGCCATAATAACGCCACATACTAAATCATTAACTTATTCAAGTTTTAATCAAGAATAATTAAATAGTTAAAAATTATCATTTAAGCAATGCTCTACCATTTCAGTAATATTCTAAGAGTCTAAAATAACCAAACAGGCTCAACACTGTCCAACATAGTTATCCTACCAGCGATAACCACAACATCCAGTCAGTTAATTAAAATAAGGGGATGTTGTCCGTAGTCCTACAGTTATGGCTGAAAGTGGGTGGCTAGTCAAAGGAGTGTTGTATACAACAAAGGAGGAACCACCATGCAGCCGGAAGGAAACATTTACTCTCTGTTCAATGAATCTATAGACAGTTATGGCCAGAGATAACAGGGGGCAGCCAAAATCATTCAATACGAAATTCCAGAATGAAAATTACGGATAAAATCAATCGCAAATGCCAGAAACCTTCATTCGAAAAAGCCAGATAAAAA
Organism: Picea glauca; assembly: GCA_000966675.3. Classification (NCBI taxonomy): domain Eukaryota; kingdom Viridiplantae; phylum Streptophyta; class Pinopsida; order Pinales; family Pinaceae; genus Picea; species Picea glauca. The sequence continues at coordinate 604,816 of JZKD02S1685399.1, read as the reverse complement.
TGCATGCTACAACAGTCGTTTACACCGACAAATGTTTATACGGGCAAATGGACCACGAAAATGCCAAATCGAATGCAAGGTGGATATTGACTAAAATTATATCATAGTGAAATGTATATGATCACTTATATTGTGACCTAATATCTTTTGTATATGGTTGAAACTGGAAGCTTGTGAGCATTAACCCCAAATGGGAAGCATTTCGTGGGGAGAAGACGGATCCAACGAGATTGTTGTTCAGCGTGAGGATGTCATCAGTGCTGCAGCTGAAAACCTCAGTGAATGTGTACATGCCGTATAATACTGAGGAAGGTCAATGGAATTTTAAAGTGAAAGGTGACTACTTAGAGTGATCGTCTGTTTCTACTATGGCGCTCAGATTATTGCAGAGGTACTTGTAATAAAATTCTTTCATTATGTTCATTGCTTTATGATTTTATAAATAATTCTTTCATTATGTTCATTGATTGGTGATTTTATTATGAGAATTGATGTTGGTTTTTGTGGATGAAGCTGAGTCGGAAACGGTCAGAAGCCAATCAACTACTTGATAAGGATATCTTTCTCATCAAAGTACATCCTGGAATTGATTACTTGTTTATAGTATCCTTCCTGGTTGTTCTGGATGAGATCAGCTGAGGTCGTTTGTCTTATCATTGACACCAAACATTAGTTTTCAAAATATTTCTGAAAATTTCCACCTACCATTCTTTTATATTTACTGAGCAGTGGCTTGCACTACTATAATATTAGCTTGGGATTTTAACAAGACATGATTCATCGTTTAGATACTCATGTATCTAACTGTTACCATCAAGTATCTTGTAGTTTATTTTATAATATTTTGCTAAAAATATAGAAAACAAAGCCTTCATATTACTGTGCAGAAAAATTTGTCCAAGTATATCAACAAAACTCTCTTGATTTGATTACAGGCCTAAATGGAATAAACTCAATGTTGTTCTGAATCTAATAATCATGATCATTGTGATTATGATGCCGGTGACATAATATCTTTCCTAACTAAAGTCTAAAGTATCCTTGACATGAATAATATTGATTGACTCTGATTGGAAATATCGATTGACTCTGATTCGAAGTTTTAGCTAAAATTTGGTAGAGTTAAAAAAATTTACACAACAAGGCAGTCAATGCTAAACTAGCACCGAGGAAAAATTTATGCATCATTTACATGGTTTAACGTAGAAAGGGGGCAGTAAGTCGATCTGTTTTAAAATTATTTAAAAATTCAACCACAGGCCCAAAACAGACAGTGGCTTGAGAAATCCTAGGATACCACTGCACGTCAGCAAGGTCTTCCTCCAAGATCAAAGAAATCTAACTTCTAACTATTTGGAAATAAAAATGAAATTGAACGGTGCACACATATATTTGAACACGTAGAGCCAACAACCAGCAAACCCACGGGATGCAAGAACGAAATTGCCAGAACCAATCTCAGTAACAAATTACCAACCCATTTATTTTATTTTTTTCGGAAACAAAGTCACTATATCCATATACAAAAATAAAATTGCCAGAATAGTTTTATCAGTGTGACATTGCACAGTAAAATTCATCATTCAGGGAATGGAGACGCAAGGCTAGAGTTTACTCAGAATTTGCACAGTAAAATTTAAAGCATTGATAATCACACAATTTTTCTTTATCTATTTAAATAACAGAGGTAAATAAATTTATTAACAGAGGCAGGTAACAGCAGTAATCCAGTCAATCCATTACACCGACATACCGATCCTAGCATAAGTAGTAATGCAATCCAATCTACTAAAATAACATCATATTGTTTCCTTGTCGCTTGCTCCGAGAGTCATCCGCGCACTCCGTGCCGCTCCCGCTCGTCGACCGTCGAGACCTCACCGGTACCTCCCAACCAACGCTAGGGGTACTTTGCTTCCCCCTTATCCCCCCGAGCTGAAAAGGGGCCACACACTATCCAGATGGTACGTCTAGCTTCCCATCTCGCCTCGCAAGGTCGAGCTACTACTCCTATCCGAGCTAGAAAATCCCAACTCCCCACAAGAAATCAGTCAAGTCACCAATCCGGCAGCGTAATGTTACGCTGACAACCGTTCCCCCTTCTTCCTCATCTTCCCTTTCTTTTATAGAGTTTTTCCAACCTCCAACTTTCCCTACATCACATTTTAATTAAGTTTTAATAAAAATATTCTAAATATTCTCCTTCGCACAAGTGTCGTCCATCCACCTCTTTCCTCAAATAATTATTTTCTTTAAATTATTAAATTACTCATTTCCCTCACCCACCTAGAGTTGCTCCTAAATTTCCTCCTAGGTGTCCCTAGATCCCCTTACATGTTTTAAATAATTTCCCTAAAAATGAAGTTGCTAAATTAGCTCAATTTAGAAGGTTCTTAATTGCAGATTCCTTACTGTGTTGACCTCGCTTTTTACCATAAGTTCCCAACTTTCCTTAATTATGTTTCCTCCATTACTTAGTTTCCTAATTCTTATTATT
>JZKD02S1685399.1:552439-567280 GCA_000966675.3 Picea glauca | reverse complement strand
GCGGTTAGAATAGGGTGAGAATAGCTACGGTAATAAACAATTAAAACAGTCCAAACATTTTAACCATATTTACATTTAAAACAAATATTTTAATAAACATACAAGAAACTTACCAATCCCCGGTGCTCACGACCTCTCGACGACCCCGACGACCTCCACCTCACGTCCGCTGCGCTCGCGACCTCCCGACAAGCTCTGCCTCACATCCGTTGCGCTCAACGACCTCACGACAACGATTACACAGATACCTCAGGAACTCATGACCAAAGAGACCTCACAACCTCACGAAAACGATTACAGTGACCTCGCGACCATGAATACACAGTGAATACACACAGCGACCTCGCGACCACGCGAATACACACAGCGACTACACCTCGCGACCACGAATACACACAGTGACCAACAAATTTTTGTAAAATGTTGCAAATTCGATGTGTGGCTAATATATAAACCATCTTTCGGCCGAAATATAGTTCGACCGAACAATGTTTCGATCGAAATATCTTTCGGCCGAAAACGTATTGCCAGAAAGAAAATATCCGGCCAACCAAATTTCTACATGCAAATCGAAGGGGTGGTTATTGCACCGTTCGATTTGACATTTACTTTTTCGGCCAAAAAATGGTTCGGCTAAAAATAATAGCTTTCGGCCGAAAAATATTTTTAGTTCGGCCGAAAAAATGTTTTTCTAAATTTTGGAGACCTGATTGTCGTGAAAGTGTAACCCACCTTCGTGATTCCACCCCTTACAAAAAAAATAATCGGTTGCATCGAATATTCATATGTTTGAGTATAAAACATGGTAATCATACTTCAATTTTGTGTGCAGTCATGTGAAGATCATAAACTAGAAACGAAAGACAATGCACCACAACATTTGCGATATTTAGTTGGCGCAGTCGCACTCCTCAGAGTACGTCCGCTCTCACACACGATATTCTCTTCCCCCTTTGGCCTAAAGAACTTAAAATCTCTTCAAATCCCCTATCAGGAAATTTCTGCACCCACAAAATTCTCCTTAACGATTCCTCTGCTCAAATCGGGGAATCGAAATTCGCAGTTTCGCGAGCCCCGTGGTTGCGCACCTTGTGCTTAACAATACTCCAAAACTCGATAGGTAAATGCCGACGCCTTCCTATTCCTATCGAAAATCCTTCCATCGGAATTTCGTCACCTATGGTGTCGAAAACAACTTGCCTTGCTGACCCCCGACTCCTGATATGCCGATACCCCGATGCGGCATGACACCTGTCCACCACTTTGACACTTGTGGCCCACACTCCCTTTACGATCGGGAAATCGCGGTTTGGAGTGTCGCAATTTCAACCGCACTTGCTCACGGAACTTCCTAAGTCTCGAACCCCGATGTAGTGACACCTGTCATTCATTCAAATGTTGTGATTATGGGGTCATCTCATTTCGGGATTTCATGACTTCTCCTGCTGTGATTTTCACGTCACCTAAAATCCCGATACACAGATTCTCGATGCACGTGCGAACTGACTCCTCCACGTCACGTCCCCCTCGTTGCTCTATCAGACATCGTGCGATCGCGATTCCTGATGTTGTGATTTCTTCGCTCCCGTAGTTCACGATGTGCTAAACCCCGACTCCTCTCTGGATTCCTGATGCGTGTCCTGCCGAGATCCACGGCTAGGATTTCTCCGGGGTTTCGAGACTCAAAAAGTCTCTGATTCTTAACCTTTTAAAACCCCGATGACTCCAATATCCCGATGACTCCTTCGGGACTTCTCCTCCACTCACTAGGGCTCAACCCCAGTGCAACTCCTACCCAATTCAATGGTTGACGAGAAATCAACTGCTGATCCAATGGCTCACCAGCCTTTTGAACTTAAACTCAGATGTGGTCGTAACCTCCTCACTAATCTGTCGGATCTGATGGCTGGCGGGATTTCCATGAGTTCCCTCCACAAGATCTTGACTATCGCTCCTCTCTCCTTGAGGATTTCCTGATGTGAAACCTCCTATGCGGTCCTTCAATAGATTTTAAAGACTCCACTCCTCCTGAGATTTTCCATGACTTCCGTCTTCTTGGAAACCTCTTGCACGTACTCCTTGCGGCAACCCTTCAGCCTCAACTGAGTGTTGAAGTCTCTTGACCCTGTGCACTCCCGCAGCAGCAGTCTTCTAATACTTCCCTCAGGTTCGCAACCCTAAGACATTTAACCAGCCTGCGCACTCCTTGCACGACTCATGTGTCCAACTTCACCTTTGAGGAAATGAGAACAAAATTTATCTCTAATTGAACCCTTCTGTCAACGCACTCCTTATGGACAATTCGACTGCACTCCTTGCAGGAATTCTCTTGCTCAATTAGAGAAACAATTGAAACTCATTCACTCTTCCTATCAGACTTCAAGTCATACATGAAATCACATACATAGCATATAAAAGAAAATGCATAACCATGAAGCAAACATTCATGAGCGTAACATCAATACACAGAGAATAGACACATAACCATGAATTTGAATCAAAACTTTCTCCTATTAATTCAAATCTCAGTACATGGATGTTCTCTACATAGTTCCTTGCATGCTCCTCAACAATGCTGCTTCATAATCCCCTTACAATGTACAAGGAGGGTGTCTATATCCCGTTTCCCTCTTGCTTCCTAAAGCTATCAAATCTAGAATTAAATTCCTATCTACCAGCATTAACTATATTAACTTCCGTCTATCTACTAAAGGATGAGAGCTATCTGCTCCAAGTCCATTACAATATACAAGTGCTCCATCTCTTAAATGAGTCATTTAAGATCGCGCAACAATTCCAAAGCATTTTTAAAAATTTGTGCTGGCTTGTCCAGCTGTCTTCCGCTTCCGCGCTGGCTCGCTTGATGTGCTGGCGATGCTCCTGCATCATACTCCTTGGCTTGAAAACTTTTATGGGATCCTGTCCATGAGATCCTGCATAGTCTGTCCATGTGTTTGTATTTCTTCTTCAGTCTCCCAGCTGGCATCTTCGACTGGGTGGTTCTTCCACTTGACCAGATACTCGAAGTATTGCTTTCTCCTGGTCTTCTTCCCCACTCTCTTGTCCAATATGCATTCCATCTGTGGATTTTCTACAACTGGCAATTGTTTCATCCACTGGATCACTGGTTGCTCAGTTCTAGTCTCTGCTTCTCTGTCCCTATATGGGTATAAATCTGCAATATTGAATATCGGAGGTATTCCGATGTCATCTGGCAACTCGATCTCATAAGCATTCTCTCTGAATTTTCTCAAGACCTTACATGGCCCAATTTTCTTCATTTTCATCTTATTGTATGTTCCCCTTGGGAACCTTTCCTTCCTTAAATGTGCCAGAACCAGATCACCAACTTCAAGATGAAGTTGTCTTCTGTTTTGATCTACTCTACGCTTGTATTCTTGGTTTGATTTCAGCAACCGCTCCTTCACCTTGCTGTGAAGTTCCTTCATCGCTTCAACGAACTCTTCTACACTAGCACTTCTAGTCGCAATCTGTTCTGAATATCGCAATTCAGAAACTCCCCTCAGCTGCATATCGTAGACAACCTGAAATGGACTCTGGCCTGTGCTCCGATTCACTGAATCATTGTATGAAAACTCTGCCTGTGGCAATATGTGGTCCCAACTGTTGTGGTGCTCTGTCACCAAGCTTCTCAGCAAGTCTTCCTGACTTTTGTTCACAACTTTCGTTTGTCCATCCATCTGAGGATGATAAGCTGAACTAAATGCCAAGTTATTCCCCAGCTTCTTCCACAAAGTCCTCCAAAAATTCCCTATGAATTTTGTGTCTCTGTCTGAAACTATGCTTTTTGGCAACCCATGAAGTCGAATGACCTCCTTGAAAAATAGATTTGCAATGTGCGTCGCATCGCTGGTTTTCTAGCATGGGATGAAGTGTGCCATCTTGGAAAACCTATCCACAACCACAAAGATCGAATCAACACCTCTTTGTGTCCTCGGAAACCCCAATAAAAAATCCATTCTTATCACCTCCCATGGCCTCTCTGGTATGGGCAATGATTGATAAAGTCCTGCATTCTGCTTCCTCCCCTTCGAATGCTGGAAAATTCTACACCAGTCTACAAATATTTTAACATCTGCTCCCATTCCTGGCCAAAAATATGACTCATTTAGCTTCGCGAATGTTTTGTCCTGGCCAAAATGTCCTGCTAATCCACCACTGTGCTTCTCCTTTAACAAATTCTCCCTCATGGAGCAATTTGGAATACACAGTTGATTGTCTATGAACATCAATCCCTCCTAGATCATATAGTCTATCCAAGGACTCCTATCTCTGAGAACGGGGTTCTCAGCTGCTTCATATGCTTCTCCAAAGTCTGCATCTCTTGCGTACATGTCCCTGAGGTCATCAAAACCCAATGTTTTGACTCGAAACTCCTGCAACAACAAACATTTACTGCTCAAAGCATCAACCACTTTGTTAGCAGTACTCGAAATGTGTTTAATCACAAAAGTGAAATTTTGCATATACTCTACCCATTTGGCATGTTTCTGATTCAACTTCTCCTGTCGAGTCACAAACTACAATGCATGGTTATCACTGTATAATACAAATTCTTTTGGGATCAAGTAATGCCTCCACTTCTTCAACGCATGTATGATATCATAGAATTATTTATCATACATGGAGTATTTCAATTTTACCTCATTCATATTCTCTCTGAAATATGCAATTGGTCTGTCTTCCTGACTCAAGACCGCTCCTATGGCAAACCCATTGGCGTCACATTTCACCTGGAATGTCTTCAAGAAATCTGGCAACACCAAAACCAGTTGTTCCGTAATCTTCTGCTTCAATAGATTGAATATTTTCTTAGCCTCTGTTGTCCTGTGAAAATACTTATGTCACTTCTTCACTATATCCATCATCGCTGCACTAATTCCACTGAAATTTCTGATGAACTTCCGGTACAAACTAGCCAAACCATGAAAACTTCTCACCTCAAAAATATTTCTCGGTGATGGCCAATTCTTAATTACCTCCACCTTATCTGGATCCATCCTCAAATCATTAGCCAAAATAACAAAACCCAAGTAAATGAGCTCTGTCTTCATAAATGAGGACTTCTTCATATTAATCAACAACTTCTCCTGTTGTAGCTTCTTCATCACTGTAGCCAAATTCTTTAGATGTTCAGCCTCTGTCTTGCTGAAAATTAATATGTCATCCAAATAAACAATGACAAATTTCCCAATGAACTCCCTCAGGACTTCGTTCATCAATCTCATAAAGGTACTCGGCGCGTTTGTTAAGCCAAATGGCATAACAAGCCATTCATACAAACCTTAATTTGTCTTGAATGTTGTCTTCCATTCATCACCTTCTCTCATGCGAATCTGGTGATATCCGCTTTTCAAATCAATCTTTGAAAAGTATCTTGCCCCACTCAGGCAATCCATCATATCATCCATTCTCGGTAATGGAAATATGTACCTGATGGTTATCTTTTTGATCTCTCTTGAGTTGGTACACATTCTCCAACCTCCATCCTTCTTCTGACTGAGCACTGTCGGAACGGCACATGGGCTCAAACTTTCCCTGACAAATCCTTTGTCCAATAAATCCTGGACCTTCTTCTTAACCTCTTCATTCTCTTGGGGCGTCAACCTGTACGCGGATTTGTTCGGCAAAATGGCTCCTGGTATGAGGTCTATATGATGACTCACACTCCTCATCGGTGGCAACGAACGAGGCAATTCGTCCACTATGATGTCAGCGAACTCTTCCAGCAGTTCCTGAACTTCGTCTGGTAAATCATCCACTCTTGTGCTAGTCAGAACAATCCTCGGTTTTCTGACCACAAAGAATTGTGGATCTGCTCTTTTTTTCACCTCCGTAAGAAGTTCCTTCCCACTCATGAGAAGTACTATGTTGCTTACCTCCGGTTCACCTCCTTATCCTTTATCGGAAGCAACATATGGGTTCTCCCATTCTTCTCTAGTATGTATGTGTTCATTCTCCCATCATGAATCACATTCCTGTCATATTGCCAATTTCTACCCAACAATAAATGACATGCATCCATGGGAATGACATCACACAAAATCTTATCATTATACCCCCCTATTTTGAATTCAACCAAGCATTGTTTAGTAACAGTTATCTGGTGTTTTTTCTGTAGCCACGAAACTCTGTATGGGCTTGGATGATCAGTCGTCTCTAGATCCATTTTTTCTACCATCTCTATAGATACGAGATTATCCGTGCTACCACTGTCTACGATAACCTTGCACACCCTGTCCTTGGTCTTGCAAGCTGTTCTGAAAAGTCTGGTCCTTTGGAATGAACTTTCCACCTCCTTCTCAGGTGTTAAAAGAACCTTTTGCATCATAAGCGATCTTCTGCCTTTTGCATCCTCGGCCTCAACATCACGCATTTGCGCTTCGATGATGTGAGCTTCTCCAATGTCCTTCTTTTTCTCTAGACACTCATAAGACTTGTGCCCATTCTTCCCACATGTGAAGCATGTGATTACTCCTCCTCGGCCTCTTCCTCTACCTCTAGTACGAGGAAACAAATTATTATCATCATATCCATCGCTCTGCTTTGTATGCTGCCCTTTCTGTTCAACGTATGGTCCTCGCTGTGAGGTCCCACCTCTCTCAATCTTACCCTAAGGTTTCTTCCATTCCTCCTTGGGCTTCTGGTATTTATTCTAGGAAACTGCATTGCCTCTGGGTTGGCTTCTGCCTCGGCCCCTCTGACCTTGCTTTCGGCTCAGCCTCTCCTCATCTTTCAGAGCCATTTGATAAGCATCCTCCACCGTTCGAATGGTTACCATGCTCAATTCATCCTGAATGTCGTATCTCAGACCATTCAGATATCTAGCCACCTTCTCATCATCGCTCTCCCAATGACCTGCCCTAATATTTAGACGATAGAATTCCTCAGTGTATTCTTTCACTGTCATCAGCTTCTGTCTCAGGTTCTGCATCCTCCTAAACAGAGTAATTTGATAATCTCTGGGGATGAACTTCGCTTTCATCTTCGTGATCATCCTGTCCCAGCTCTTGATCTTTTGCTTGCCCTTGTAGCGTCTGTCAGCTTGTAGCTCATCCCACCACAATGTTGCATGTCCCTTCAAGCGTGTAACAGCATGCTTGACCTTCTTATCCTCTTTGACATATTCATAGTCGAAATACATATCGAGAGCTCTAATCCAATCTAGTAGCTCCTCTGCATCCAGATTTCCTTCATAAAATGGAATGTCCATCTTTGCCTTTGCACCCATCCTAGAAATAGATTTAATTAGATGTTCATTTGCTGCATCTTTGGCTGCAACTTTCTCCTCACGTTCAGCTTCAATCTCACTCTTGGAATCACTAATATCCCCTGCACTAGTTGTGCATCTTTGCGTTGTCTCCATGTCCTCGAGTCTTGCTCGGAGATCACGCATTTCTATCTCCATTTCTGGATTTTCTACTTGCCTGCCTCTTCTCCTCACCTCCCTATCTTTTGGATCAGGTGACTGTCTTTCTCTTCTTGGCAGCATGGTGAATTCTCCTCTCCTCTGCTACAGAAAGCAAAGAGATATTCCCGCTCTGATACCAAACCTGGCGCAGTCGCACTCCTTGGAGTACGTCTTCTCTCACACAGGATCTTCTCTTCCCCCTTTGGCCCAAAGAACTTAAAAGCTCTTCAAATCCCCTATCGGGAAATTTCCGCACCCACAGAATTCTCCTTAACGATTCCCTTGCTCAAATCGGGGAATCGGAATTCACAGTTTTGTGAGCCCCATGGTCACGCACCTTGTCCTTCACAATACTCCGAAACTCGATGGGTAAATGTCAATGCCTTTCTATTCCTATCGAGAATACTTTTGTCGGAATTTCGGCACCTATGGTGTCGAAAACAAAATGCATTGTTGACCCCCGACTCCCGATATGCCAATACCCCGATGCGGCACGACACCTGTCCACCACTTTGACACTTGTGGCCCACACTCTCTTTACGATCGGGAAATCATGGTTTGGAGTGTCGCAATTTCAACAGCACTTGCTCATGAAACTTCCTAAGTCCTGAACCCCGATGTGGTGACACATGTCCTTCATTCAAATGCTGTGATTAAGGGGTCGTCATGTTTTGGGATTTCGCGACTTCTCCTGCTGTGATTTTCATGTCATCAAAAATCTGGATACACCGATTCCCGATGCACGTGAGAACTGACTCCTCCACGTCACGGCCCCCTCGTCTCTCTATCGGACATCACGCGATCGCGACTCCTGATGCTGTGATTTCTTCTCTCCCAGAGTTCACGATGTGTTAAACCCCGAATCCTCTCTGGATTCCTGACGCGTGTCCTGCCGAGATCCATGGCTAGGATTTCTCCGGAGTTTCGAGACTCACAAAGTCTCTGATTCTTAACCTTTTAAAACCTCGATGACTCCAATATCCCGATGAATCCTTCGGGACTTCTCCTCTACTCACTAGGGCTCAACCCCGGTGCAAATCCTACCCAATTCAATGGTTGACGAGAAATCAACTGTTGATCCAACGGCTCACCAGCCTTTTGAACTTGAACTCAGATGTGGTCGTAACCTCCTCGCTAATCTGTCGGATCTGACGACTGGCGGGATTTCCATGAGTTCCCTCCACAAGATCTAGACCGTCGCTCCTCTCTCCTTGAGGATTTCCTGATGTGAAACCTCCTGTGCAGTCCTTCAACATATTTTAAAGACTCCACTCCTCCTGAGCTTTTCCACAACTTCCGTCTTCTTGGAAACCTCTTGCACGCACTCCTTGCGACAACCCTTCAGTCTCAACTGAGTGTTGAAGTCTCTTGACCTTGTGCACTCCTGCAACAACAATATTCTAATACTTCCCTCAGGTTCGCAACCCTGAGACATTTAACCAGCCTGCGCACTCCTTGCACGGCTCCTGTGTCCAACTGCACCTTTGAGGAAATGAGAACAAAAGTTATCTCTAATTGAACCCTTCTGTCAACGCACTCCTTGTGGACAATTCGACTGCACTCCTTGCAGGAATTCTATGGCTCAATTAGAGAAACAATTGAAACTCATTCACTCTTCCTATCAGACTTCAAGTCATACATGAAATCACATACACAACATATAAAAGAAAATGCATAACCAGGAAGAAAAAATTCATGTGCGTAACATCAATACACAGAGAATAGACACATAACCATGAATTTGAATCAAAACTTTCTCCTATTAATTCAAATCTCAGTACATGGATGTTCTCTACATAGTTCCTTGCATGCTCCTCAACAATGTTGCTTCATAATCCCCTTACAATGTACAAGGAGGGTGTCTATATCCTGTTTCCCTCTTGCTTCCTAAAGCTATCAAATCTAGAATTAAATTTCTATCTACCAACATTAACTATATTAATTGTCGTCTATCTACTAAAGGACGAGAGCTATCCTCTCAAGGTATATTACAATATACAAGTGTGCCATCTCTTAAATGAGTCATTTAATATCGCGCAACAATTCCAAAGCATTTTCAAAAGTTTGTGCTGGCTTGTCCAGCTGTATTCCGCTTCCGCGCTGGCTCGCTTGATGTGCTGGCGATGCTCCTGCATCATTAGTGCATGTAATGTAAAGCCTACTCATTTATCATAATAGAATTTTGGGATTCCTTTTCAATATTTGGTCTATTGTATATATTTAGAGTAATTGGTTCAATGCTCAATATACCTACAAATATTATTCCAATATACTAAGAGTGATTTGATTTGAAAGGTCTCAATACATTTTTTAAACAAGTGATGAAACCATTGTAATCAAAATTATGTTTATTGCATTTTTTTATGAATCTAAATTTTTTCCATCCTTTGTTATGGATAATTGCCCAAAAAACAACAGACAACATTCTTTGTGATTGATCAAAATTATATTTATTGTATCATCATCTAGAGGATAGAAAAATTGTGTTTCTTTTTCCAAATATGTAAAATGAGTTTACTACAATTTAATGAATACATATTGCAATGATTATATATGGTTTTAAACTTTATAAAAAAATTCGCCTAGACATTACAAGGTTTTACAATTTAGTAAGTTTCACCAAGATTTTACAAGATTTTATAATTAAGTGAAATATTAGTCAAGGTGTTAAAAGATTGTATACAATAGTAAAAATTTGGCCAAAAATTTAGATATACATATTATATTATTGATAAAATAACCTTCCAATTTTCCTATGAATCATGGGGATTCACCCATTTATTGATCTGGATTTATGTAGGAACACAATGAAATACAAAAATACACGTAAATGCAGAGACATGGTGGAAATAAGACTTCATTTCATTAATAACAAATGACTGAAAAATGCTTACAGACAGAATGGAAATAAACTAGCTAAGGCGTTGGTAGCTTATCTCTGAGAAGAGATGTGGCGGCTACTAGCCTCTGAACTACCTATTACAATGAGGCTCGAAGGCATATATATTACTGAGAAATAATGGAAACCCCTAAACATCCAAAAACCTAACCCTAGGAGATGAAACACCAGAATATGGGCCCCGTTGGGGTAAATTGGTACATCAATTTCCCGAGGTCGTAACTTTGGCATACTATCTATGTTTGACGCACATCATACATCATTAGAAAGATCTATCTGAGGACTACACTATTAACAGTGAATATAGAGTCTCAAACAAACTCATATTTGTCGGAGAATTCATGCCCAAAAAACGATGTTTAGGGCCTCAAAACAACTCCGGAAGTTCAAGACCCGAAGAACTGCTAAAAATAGTAAATTGTGCTACAATTAAGGAAACTGAAAAACTAAAATAAACAATGGTGTGGGTCCAAGAGGAATAGGCAGGTGGCCACCAATATCCACCTAGATCATTCCTCCTCCCTTAGGAAGAAATGGTCCCCATTGCGTTGAGTTCCTCCATGAGATGAGGAAACTTTTTTTGAACTTGGTCCCTGGTGAGCCACTTGCCCTGGTGAAGGAGTTGTCCTGTTTTGACAACTCGATATAGTTTGATCCTCTATTGGTGAGAGTTCTTGATCTATGTGTCCATAATTCGATCAGTTGTGGCTTGTTCCGTGTAATCTGGGTTTAACTCTATTGGTGTGATTTGTTCTGCCATGTCGGATGTGTCTAGTAGAGGTGGAAAGTAGGGTCAAAGGTGGTCCACATTGAACACTAGGTGCAGACCAAGGAATGGTGGAATACTGAGCTCAAAGGCATTGTCCCCTACAACCTTGGTGATGGTGTATGGCCCATATCGGAGCAGGCGAATCTTGTGGTAGGGTCCAGCGAGGTGCTCCTTTTGCAAATGTAGCCACACTTTGTCGCCCACCTAGAAGTTGTGTGTCACCCGATGTTGATCATGTCGTTGCTTGTACTTAGCATTGGCTCTGTCCAAGATGTCATGAACTTGTTGGTGGATGTGATGAATGCGCTCAATGAAGCGGTTTGCCTTGTCAGCCTCAGGCTGGACATGGGCTGAATCTGCCTGAGTAGCCGCAAATGGCATGGCTACGTTAATGGGACATAGTGGTTGGAATCCCAAGCCCACTTGAAAGGGGTTGTGGCTAGTTGAGCTATGGAGAGCCCGGTTGTAGATGTGTTGTACATAGGGGAGGCTCGCATCCCATGTGCATGGATGCTTTGAGTTGTACATGCGCAGAATGTGTACAATCATCCAGTTGACGACCTCTATCTGACCATCAGTTTGAGGATGGAAAGTTGTGGACTTGGTGAGCTTGGTGTCCAGCATCGAACAGAGGCTGGACCAAAATGTATTGAGGAACCTGCTGTCCCAATCTGAGATGATAGACTGTGGGATCCCAAAGTGTACCCACACTTGTTCAAAGAATATTTTAGTAGTGGCTTATGCTGTGATATTCTTCTTGCAGGCCATCATAATGGACATCTTCGATAATCGGTCAACGACCACAAAAACACAGTCATTTCCATGCTTAGTAGATGGAAGGATCGACATGTAATCCATAGAGATGGATTCCCAAGGTCGACTAGGGGTAGGAAGCGGAGTATAGAGGCCTTGCTTCTTGATGGTTGGTTTGGCAATGGTGCAAGCAGTGCAAGACTTGATGTACTTCCTGACATCCTGTCGAAGGTTTGGCCAATAGAAATACTTTTGCAGTACTGCCATGGTTTTCTCGACCCTGAAATGCCGAGTGACCCGACTGTAGTGCACCTCCCAAATCATATTGGCACGCTCACTTGAAGGAACAAAAAGGTGTCCCAGGTAACAAAGCAAGGCATCCTGGAGGTGAAAATTGAGAACTTGCTTACCCTCCAAGAGTGTATTGTATGTGTGGCCGAATTCTGGATCACTTGTGTAGAGACGCGGCCAATCGGAAGTCTTGTACCCATAAGAGTTGAGCACAGTGGTTAGTGCCATGATGGGTGGTCGACTGAGGCAGTCTGCAACATTATTTGTGCTTCCTTTCTTGTACTTAATGTTCAAATGAAACTGTTGTAGGTATGTGGACCACTTCTGATGGTGATCATTCTGCAACTTCCCTTGTGTCTGTATGAACTGCAGGGGTTGGTGGTCTATGTGGATGACCGTTTCTTTTTCCAAAATGTAATGCTTCCCATTTCGACAAGCCTACATAATGGAATACATTTCTTTGTCATAAGTGGGATACTTTCAGACTGTGTCGGAAAGTGTCTCACTGTGATATGCCATTAGATGCCCATGTTGAGTAAGGACTACCCCAATGGCATAGTTAGAGGCATCTGTCTCAATCTCAAATGGTTGTTGCAAGTCTGGTAATGTGAGCACTAGTGCAGAGCAGAGGCGATGCTTCAACTCCGAATGCCTTCTGTTGATATTCGAACCAAAAGAATTTTGCTTTAGCTCCTCTCTTGGTGACTTGACTCAAGGGCCAAGTGATATGAGAGAATCCCAACACAAACCTACGGTAGAAATTGGCAAGACCTAAAAAGCTGCAGAGCTCTGTTAGGGTGGTTGGGGCTAGCCAATCCCGAATGACTTGGATCTTTGATGGATCCACATCCACCCCCCTCTCATCAATAATGTATCCTAGATACTAAACCTGGGTCATGCCAAAAGTGAATTTCTCCAAATTTGCACACAACTTGTGTTATCGCAGTGTTTGGAGGACCTGTCGGATGTGGTGGAGGTGCTCTTCCTAAGTCTGGCTGAAGATCAGAGTGTCATCCAAGTAGACCACTACAAATGAGTTGGTGAATGGCCATAGGATGTCATCCATTATTCTCATGAAGGTTGCAGGGGCATTCGTCAACCTGAATGGCATGACCAACCATTCGAAAAGGACCTCCTTGGATTTGAAGGCAGTCTTCCACACATCAGAGGGTTCGATTGGTACCTGGTGATACCCCGACTTCAAGTCGATCTTGCTAAAATATTTCACCCCCTTGAATTGGTCTAGAAGGTCATCAATCCGTGGGATCGGGTACCTATTCCAAACAATGATCTTGTTCAGTGCCCGAGAGTCAATGCAAAGTCGCCAAGTCCCATCCTTCTTCTACACCAACACGATCGGGCTCCCACAGGGTGATGAACTCGACCGGATGTGACCTTTCCGCAACAACTCCTGAATCTGCCTCTTGATTTTGACATTCTCCAGAACAAAGCACCGATAGATGGGTCCATTGGGCAGCGGCGCACCTGGGGTCAGATCGATGGGGTGCTTGACCTGACAGTGTAGAGGCACCCCTACGGGGGAGGTGAATATGTCCTCATACTCCTCCATGACCTTATTAATCTGTTGTTTTCGTGTAGCGGGGCCCTATCTGGAGGTCATGGCCACAGTCTTCTTCTTTCCCTGAGGGCAGATCATCAGGAAAACAAATTTCTTGGTTTTGGAAATGAGCTTATTGCATTGTTTTGCAGTAAAAAAGAGATGGTGGTAGGCGGTGCTATCTCTGGTATCCTGTACAGCTTATTGCCCAAGGTGATAATAACAGTACGAGGCCTAGACTCATACACAGCATGTTTCTTCCACAAGTATGGTTGGCCTAATAATACATCAGAAACATCAAGAGGAGAAATGTCACATAATACCTCATCCGTGAAGGGCTTGATGATGTAGGGAAGGCGACATTGTTGGTTGACGCAGAGGTCACGTCCTTGGTGCAACCACCCGATGGTGTATGGTTGTGGGTGTGTTGTGGTCGGCAAGCCCAGCCGCTTCATAACCTCTACCAAGATGAGGTTCTTCTGGCTCTCGTTGTCGACAATGAACTGCAACGGGGAACCCTTTACCCACATCTTGGAATGGAAGAGACACTCTACCTCCTCTGGATATTCTGGTTCCTCCTTCTGGATATTCGTGGTGGCAACGATGGCGTTGGGATCCACATCGATAATCTACTTCTCCCTATCATTCCCCTTGTCGGGTTTTGATTCAGAGTCAGAGCATGCATTCGATTTAGAAGCCTTCAACTCAGCTACCAGTGACTTCTTGGCCCGACACTCACTTGTGTTGTGAGTGGAGATCTTATGTAACTCACACCACTTCCCCGTGTTCTTTTTTGGCTTCGTGGTGTTGTTCTTTGATTGTGACTTTGGCGGGTTATCCTGGGCCGCTCCACCTTGGCTTGGTCCTTTTTTCTGTGGTTTGGGGGTACCTTTCCCTTGCTTCTGATTCGCAGACCCAAAGTCTCGCTTTTTCTATTTGAACTTCTGCTCAATCTTGGTAGCATATTGGTACGCCGCAGCAAGCGAGGAGATGTCAAGTAACTCCATTTCCTCCTGAATGTATTTGTGCAGACAACTGTGGTACTTTAACACCAAATGTTTCTCTAAATCTTTGATACCCAACTTTGTGCATAGGGTATGAAACAGATTCGTCATCTCATGCACATCTTGGTCCCTTTG
>JZKD02S1685399.1:483017-514762 GCA_000966675.3 Picea glauca | reverse complement strand
TATATATATATATATATATATATATATATATATATATAACAATGCAAGAGGCCTAATGTTAGCAAAGAATTGTTAGGTAGTTAAGGATGCTTACACATTGTCTTTAAACATTTTAATTCTCTTTTCTACAATTTTTTATAAGAAAATTAGGACAATGGAAGAAAGGATGCAAATTGGGAAATTGTTTGAATGATAAGATTAGAAATCTAGTATTTATTGCAAATTCATAATATCATAAATGCGGTATGTGCATGATTGATGATCTATGTAAATGTTTAAAAACACAACCAATGTAGAAATCCTCTGCAACACCATAAACCTTCTATGAGAGAGAATACATGATCTATTAGATCTACTTTAAAAGATGCAAGATATTTGTTGATATATATAACAATGGAAGAGGCCTAGTGTTAGCAAAAAATATTTGGTTGTTTGGTAGTATTGGGAAAATTGGAAAAATATCCTAATAGAACACTAACAACCCCCTTAAATAGAAATGTAGGTTGTAAACAAAGAAGACAAAAAAATGGGTCTTGGAAACTAGATCTGCTAAGGTACCCAATTAAAAAATCTTAGAAATAGATAAAAGGAGAAAAACACATAGGAAAAAATCCACTCCCAAATGAGAGAAAATATCATAAACAAAAAGTGAAGCTAGAAGGACTTAAGATGACCCCCCTTTTAGGTATGTGTTATATTATTTGCATGAGTATAGATCCCTCCAATGGGGACCTTAGGGGTGGATCCCTTGAGGAAAAATTTTGGGGGTTTTATTCGTAAATTTTTTCTCCAATTGTTTCGATGATTTTTCACCTTTGGTGGCAGTGGTTTTTAGCCCTTGGAGATTTTGTGGTGCATGATGTTTCAACCCATGATTTTCTAATTTTGGTTAATCAATTAGGGTTTTAATCTAATTTGGGCCAATGGATTACGATTTTTGGATGTCGTGGAATCCTATATATATTATATTTGAAGGATGAATAAAGTTCAGAGGTGCATCTTTAAACAAGTTGTTGGTTTTCCCAGTTTGAGTATCGAGGGTAAAATCTCTACATAATCTATTTATGTGTGTGTGTGTGTGTGTGTCTCAATGTATCTTTTCTATTTTTATTAATAATCCATTTGCAGTAATGTATTGTACAAGGTTAAAATCTACATTTGATACCAGAGGATTTATTAGCTTCAAAGGAACACCTTTTTTTCTAATAGTTTGGCTCTGGTCTATGATAAACCTTGTTATATGTTGGTTGTAGAGCCTTATTATCTTACTTATTCAGAGGTCTTTCTTTTCATTTGTGTTTATACCCCATGAAGACTATACACCCCATAATACTGTACACCCCTCCACGCGGGTTGGTTGCAGGGGGGGCTTGTAAATGTATATTGTAATTTCATACTCAATCTTGACCATTCATGATTAAGTCACAGATCTGACTATAGAGATTATGTTATGGTTTTTTTCCCTAGAAGGAAACCCTCTTTTATGAAGGAATTGTATTTTGGTTGTGTACTATAACAAATATTGTATTATGAGAAAGGAGATTGTGAGAGAAAGAAGAGGAATTTACAGTGGTTGTGCTCTAGGTTCTATCCCTTCATTTTACTAGATAATATAAATGAAGGACCTGGAAATTTATGTAGTGGACATAGCCCACACTTGGTGAACTACACGTATACGTGTCTCTATTGTATTGTGTATATGTTGTGTTTTATTTTCTAATTTGTTTTATTTTATTTCTCTGCGATCATGTTTTTATAACATTTAGGTATTTCCATGGAACTACTACTTATGAATTGTGTTACAAAGGAAGACCAATATTGGACAGAGCGTTGAAAATGCATGGCCTTGTTGATGCAATGTAACACCCTGTTTTCTCCCAAGACTGTAATTATGCACAAACCTCATATGTTAATAATATGATGCATGTAATTGTGTTTTGATTTAATATACACACCAAACCGTTGTCTCAAAGATGAAATATGTGCCCAAGTTCTCATGGCATGCCCCTAGACTTGGTTGGAAGCTACTCAATGAGCCTAGGAATCCCAACAGATTGTTTCCTCCTAGACCCAAAAATCCTCCTTTCCTCCTCGCCCTAAACCCACCAATTCTTCCCCTCCTGCAACTCGCCTCAATATCTAGAAATTAACCATGGATGAAATGGATGAACGTCAACTCAAGGGTATTTGTTGTAATTGTGATGAAAAAAATTTTCTCGGGAACAAGTGTAAGGAAACAAATATTTTTATGGTTGTGACTAAGGATATTTCTGAAGAATATGTTGTTGTTCCACCTGTGGAGGAACTACCACCACCTTCTGAACTCACCCCACCCTCTGACCCACCAGACGTTGACTCGGTGATTTCACTTAATTCCCTCACTGGATTCTCTGCTACCGAGACTCTCAAATTAATTGGTTACATCAAAAATAGGAAATTCATCATCCTTGTGGAAAGTGGTAGAACCCATAAATTTATTCATCATCGCATTTCCCAAGAAGTCAATTATTACATCTGTGTCGTCAATATTTTTCAAACCATGATTGCCAATGGTGGTTCCATGAAATGTGGGGGACGATGTGAAAATGTGTGACTCCAAATTGGTCAGTATAACCTTAAATCCCATATGTTTTCTATAGACATGGATGGTTGTGAAATTGTTCTCGGTACCAAATTTTTATGCACTCTAGGCCACATTCTCATGGATTTTAAGAACTTAACCATGAAATTCCAATAGGGGGGGACAACAGTATAAGTTCCAAGGCATCGTCGAAGGCTCCCTTAAGATCATTAGTTCCCATCGCATGGAAAATATCCTCAAAAAAGGTCATTTAGGAATTATAACCCAACTCTACTCCATTTATGCTATTGAGACACCGTCTGCACATCCCAACCTCCAATATATGCTCTCCCACCACCATGTTGTTTTTACCACCCCCCAAGACCTTCCCCCTTCTTGTGGAGTCCATGATCATTCTATCCCTCTCATTCTAAGAAATCTTCCTCCCAATGTTCGGCCTTATCGTCATCCCTTTGCCTAGAAGAATGAAATTGAGAAAATTGTTCATGAATAACTAGAAGCCAGTGTTATCTATCCCAATACTAGCCCCTATTCTTCCCCTGTGGTCATGGTACTCAAGAAAGAAGGTACTTGGTGCATCTGTCTTGATTTTCGAGCCCTCAACAAACTCACAATCAAAGAAAAATTCCCCATTCATGTCATTGATTACCTATTGGATGAATTGAGTGGTGCTCAATACTTCACCTAATTCGATCTACATTCTGGCTACCAACAGATCCGTATGAAAGAAGAAGACATTCCCAATACTGCATTTCTCACTCATGACGGTCATTATGAATTCTTGGTAATTCCCTTTGGATTGTGTAATTCTCCTTACACTTACTAAAGTCTTATAAATCATGTATTTCGTGCTTTTCTTCATCATTTCGTATTATTTTTCTTTGATGGTATTTTCATCTATAGTAAAACTTGGCCATCCCATCTCTCCCATCTGAATAAATTTCACCATCTACTCTCTAAAGATCAACCTTTCCTCAAACAATCTAAATGTTCCTTTGTTGTCTGAGAAGTGGAATATGTGTGTCATATTTTCGGCAAGGATGGTGTCCATGTGGATCTTTAGAAAATTGAATCCATGCAAGATTGGCCTCTCCCTAAAAATCTTAATAGCTTGCGTGGTTTTCTGGGTTTAACGGGATATTATAGAAAGTTTGTTCGAAGTTATGGAAAGATTGCAGCTCCTCTCACTTCCCTCCTTAAAAATAATGCTTTCACTTGGAGTTCAATTGTGGATCATGCCTTCCAAGCCTTAAATGATTCTATGTGCTCAACCCTTGTCATAGCCCTCTCAGACTTCACAAAGACATTTGTATTGGAATGTGATGCTTCTGGGAAAGGAATTGGAGCCGTCCTCATGGAAGATGGTAGGTCATTGGCCTTCAATAGAAAACAACTTTTAGAGCGACATTTGGGAAAATCCATTCATGAAAAGGAAATGTTAGCTATTTTGCATGTTTTTTGGCATCCTTATTTATCTGGTCAACGATTCCAAATCAAAACTAATCATCAGAGTCTCAATTATTTCCTGGAACAACAAATTTTATCCTCACCGCAACAAGAATGGGTGACTGATCTATTTGGCTATGATTATGAGATCATTTACAAGAAGGGAAAAGAAAATGTAGTACTCAATGTTCTTTCCCAGATATATGAATAAGAAAGGTCCCTTTTCTCCCTCTTCTTCATTATACCAGATTGGATCCAAGTTGTTTGTCAGGAATGGTTGCAAGACCCCAAATTTTCTAGCCTTCTCCACCAATTGCAACACAATTCTTCAATTTCTCCAGGGTACTCTTGGCATAATGAAGAGCTTCACTACAAAGGCCGTTTGTATTTATGCAAGTAATCCCAACTTAAATCCACAATGCTTTATGTACTTCATGCATCACCCACAGTTGAGCATTCAGGGTTTACCAAAACCTATGAACGGGTCAAATGTTCTTTTTTTTTTGGGGGGGGGGTATGAAACATGACGTCCATACCTTTGCGGTTGAACATGAGGTCTGTCAACGCAACAAGAGAAAAACTTTCAAATCCTTAGGCACACTCCAATTGCCTCTGATTCCCCCTACTATTTGGCGAGATATTTCTATGGATTTCATTGTGGGATTATCATTTTTATTTCCACTCTATTATTGAAATGACCTAGCTTGTCTCAAATGACTTTGAGAATGTATTTACTACATAAAATAAAATCACTAGGAGGTGTTGAAGCTTGACCCAAGAGTGGGCAACTTATATTTCCATATTCAAATCAAACTCAATGCTCTAGTAGGAGAGAAACAATCACTTGGACCCATGAAATATGGGCTAAGAAACAATTCCTTGGACCCCATGAAATATGGGCAAGAAGTCATTCGTAACATATAGTTTTGAAGGGATTTTTCAATGCTCTGTGACCCAAGTTTAGAAATCACAAGAACTTGACCAAAGACCAGTAAATTTGTGTATTAACAGTCATTCATCCTCAGAACCATGAAATATGGGCGAATAAATAATTCCTTTGACTCTATTAAATATGGGCAAGAAGCCATTCCTCGGATATAGTTCTGAAGGGATTTTTCAATGATCTATGATCTAAGTCAAGAAATATGAAATATGCGCAAGAAGTCATTCCTCAGATATAGTTCTGAAGGGATTTTCCAATACTCTGTGACATATGAAATATGAGCAAGAAGCCATTCATTAGATATAGTTCTGAAGGGATTTTTCAATGCTCTCTGACCTAAGTCTAGACATCACAAGGATGTGACAAAATGTCATTAAATTTATGTATTAACACTAATTCATACAACATAATGACCTTCCTTTTAATTTATAGAATTGGAATTTAGAATATTTTCTAAAATTGGATTTTAGAATGGAAGAATTGCTTTTATGCTTTTAACAAATTTAAGCTTCAAATAACATGTTGACTTATCAAAAATAGAGGCAAAATCTTCCTCCTCATAGCCCAACAAAATGCTACCGACGTAAGGTACCTTCCTAACCTCTAAATGCAACATCCAATCAGCCAAAACCAACAGAGCGAAACATCAGCAGCTAAAGAAAACCCTAGCCGCTAGCCGTAATGATAGTGCATCCCCAATTTTTTCATTCTTGAAAATTATTATTAAGTATTAAAATTAAAGTGGACCCAAAACTTATAAATCATGACAAAATTATAAAGTGGAAACATCTATAACTGATAAACTGAAAAGAAAAATTTTAGAACTCCAATTTATATGGAGAGTTAAAAATACAAAGGATTAAATTTAAAATTAGAAATATTAAATAAATTATATGTGTAAAGTTTTAAATTTTTTTAAGATTGATATTTTAAAATAAGATTTAGAGATTAAGATATTGAATGGCATTGATAGATCTGATATTAAGATGAATCTAATCCTGTTATTCATTCAAAATATAAATGTACACTCCAAATAATAGCCAGGAAAAATTCCATATAGCAAATAATACCATTTCAAACATATAGCAAATAATACCATTTCAAACTAAATTAAAAAAATTATTTACCAAACATTATGTTATGTTCCCACTTAGTAAAGAGCAATAATTATCCACCCAAAATTCAGTCATGTATAAAGCAAAGCAGAATAACTAAACTATGTTGAAAGTAAAACCATTTTGAAGAGGAGAGGAGTGAATATTCAGATCTCCAAGGTTGCGGCCCCACTATTAAAACAACTAGCAAAGTCTTCCCCGACGTCAATTGCAATCCACTGTCCAGCTGACCATTGAAACAAATAAGACAACACTTCATCATCAACACCACTCACAGAAATACGGTCGCCACACAATGCAGCACACGTTATCATCGTTGCGGAAGAAAAGCCACATACTTCATCACTTGTTCTGTATCGATCATGTACAAGTTACCACATGTAGACACAAAACCCTGACATCGATTGATAGGCATCTGTGATCTCCACACGTCTTCCAACGTCTTCCAAGTGCCCGTCTTCAGATCGAAAACTTCCACGCTTCTTTCTACTCGACGGTGGTTGGTTCCACTTATTACCATGAATTTCCACTTATTACACTTCTCTAGAATTTGAGAATCGTAAGGAATAGGGGGTATCGTTTTTCTCGTGCCCTCCAGAGGGTCGTATATGGTTCATCAAAGGCATGGCGTGGATCTGAGTGAATCAGACATATCAACTGTTGGGTCTTCCCATATGTCCTTTAGGTGTCTCACTAATCAATTATTTGCATGGTTACATTGGTCATTTGAGTACATTGATTAATCATGCCAGCTTTAACAAACCTCCAACAAGCATTGGAGGTGAATTTTTTCAGTTTTTGTAGGTAGTTATCATATTTATATCTATTGTTATGTGGAAGATTTGTCTTTATTTAAGTAGTGTCATTTTCACAGTTTAGTTGTTCTATTTTTCTATGATAGGTTAGGTTGTAGGTTATTTTTCTTTGTAGATTTTATTTATTACAATTTTTGTTATTTCTTAGTTTACAACATTGTTCGCTGAAAAAGGCGTAAACGAATAGAGTCATCCATCAAGGAGTTGGATGAGCACCAAAGGTGAAAAGTCATTACATGATTGTTCGGGTCCTCTCCCGGTTTACCATCGAATTTAGGGATGTCGGATGGTAGTTTGGCCGGTATGGTAGGCCATTGAGGAGAGTGATGGATCGGATCATTTAAAATCCTTGACAGATCAGGGAGGTCCAGGGTGGCTAAGAAGGGTAATTGTCTATTCACATGTGGGTACTAGTGACTTTGGGGAGGGAGTCTTGTCGGTAGACTAGTGGGACAATAAGCAGTTTTCATATAATGCGAAGATCTGAGCAGATTTGGTAGTTGGTGTGGAGGTAAGTAATTCATAGGGTTATACCCTTGAACAGGGGCATGGGGTTGAGCGTTCGAGCCCCAAATAGGATTAGACGTGCCTGGATATGGTTGGCCTGTACTAGGAGGTATGACGGAGCTATCTTGAGGCTGTTGCCCCCCTGTCGAGTGAGGATTATGTTATATAAGATAATTCCAATACTGGGCCAAGGATGGAGGTATGTTTTGTCCATAGGATGGGGTCGGTGGGGGTTTCTCTCCAATCAGGGGTTGCGTCCCAGTTGGGATTTGTCCTGTGAAAGGGGATTGGGTTTGGCCTCCTTGGTGAAATTGTCCACCAACCGGAATCTAATAATTAGGTGTGAAAGACGGGATAGTTCCACTAGGGTTGGTGCCTCTGATAGAGGATGGAAGAGATCCTCTGAAAGGGGGTCGAGGAAGTGTCGAAATAAAATTGGGAACTAGATGGTGCCCAGAAGTAGTGGAAATGCCAGGAGTCTCGGATGAGATTTGTGTAGGAGTGGGAATAGAAGCATTCAACGCATGATATCTAGGCGGAAAGGTTGGGGTGAATCTGGGCGAAAGCGGTGTGCCAATGGGAGCTTGGCTAGCCGTTGTAATCCCGGTGTGAGGACTCGTAGTATCTGGGACCATTTTGTAATGGACTGTTTGTAGAGGGATAGTCAAGATGTGGTTAGCTAGTGGAGTGTCTGTACCAGAAAAATAATAAGAAGTAGTGAAAGGTATTGCGTTTGGATCAGATGTTTCGGGAAGCTCAGGTGCGACAATGATATCAACACCTGCTCCTGAGCCAAAGATATCTCGTCTAAAAATACCAGTAGTCCAAAAAGGATCTTGACCCTCAGGTCCTATGAAAGGTCTGGTTGGTGATCCAGAAGACTGAACAACTATATCTCCAGAAGAATTCACTCGAACAATACGTCTCTCGGAGTGGGGAGGAAGTCAGAAGTCCTCTCGAGAATTGGTAATTCAGAACCGTTCTAAAGAGTTAGTTATTTCCACTAGTGGACTGGCAACGTCTTGCACTTCACTCTATTGAGGAGATCCCTTCGGTGAGTTCGTAGGCAAGGGTTGAGAACCTTCGAGATCTTCTGGGCGTAGGCCTTTCATTCTACGTGAATGGTGTGGAGGGTCAATTGTGATCGAGTTAGAATTTTATGAAATAAATTCTATGGCCACCTTGGGTAAACAAACAACACACACTAGTAAAATCTAGGAAGAAAAACCAAGAAAACAAGACCTTCCAATTCCGAAGTCACCAGCTGGTAATGAAATCCAACGTTGTGACAACGAGACAAGAAGGGGCTGGGCGAGGGTGGAAAAGTTACGTTGACAACCTGCTTAATGAACTTACACCCTGGTGCAAGCTCCCACACACAATCGTGGTTATACCCTCCAATGATCCCGAGTGAGTCTGACCAACGTCGATTTCAGGTACCGTGAAGACTTACCCCTTCACAGTGACCCTGTGTAAGACCCTAAGAAGATAGGCTACTAAGGTTACCACCAACAATAATGATGCCTGGGGGATCAGTCGACAGTCTGATCCACACGCAAGAGCAGGGTATCTAGCCCGAAATCATCTTGAGAGGTTTTCACTCATCATTGTGGGTATACCTTCAAGTGACCCCCATAATACATGCAATCTCTACACCGATATCAACAAAGCAGGGTGAGCAACTTTCTCAATCTCAATGTAACCTTAGGTTTGACCATTGTGTGAGAAGGGCTTCCCAGGAAAAAATGTTGCAAATGGAATTTGACACTCCTTATCACAAGATACTATTTTGTGTTTTGTGCTTTGGAGAGTGTGTCTCACTGCCTATTCCAAAGTTCTAGCCTAGCTAATGTTGGTGTAAAAGAGCCCTAGAAAAAATTACTAGTTGAAATTTAAAATTGCGCAATATTATTAAAGGTTGTTGTTACTCAAAAGGAGACGGAAATGAAACCGATGTTGTGTGAGACTCTGACCCAACAATGCCTAAATAGGAATCAATGATACAAATTTTTGTTCGATGAATCCTATTTACAGGAGTGAAAGAGGAGTTTTCTGGAACAATGTAAACTGTGATGTATGATCTTCTCTGAAATGTACTATCAAACAATCATGAACAATGTAAATTCTCTATTCGTTCTCTTTCAATACATGAATGACAATATTTTCGAATAAAAAATTGCTTAAAAAAAGAGAATGTCTTTGATTTTTTTATTAGAAAACAAGCAACAGGGATGGAACTAAGAAAAAGTAAGAAACCAACGAAAAATAAATACACAACAAACACCCAAATCGATCTTTTAATGAAGAAAAAAATAACAATTTGACAAGACCATACTCTTCAAATACACATGGGTAACAATTTTCCAAGTAATAAGCAATTGAAAAGGACATTTAATCTCAAATTTTAATCTAATCAAAGGCTCTCGACCAAACAAGCACTCGAATTTCAGAATTAGAGATTATACCCTTGTTAAGAAAAGGTCAAGAGGTAAAAATTGAGAAAAAATGAACAAGATGAGATTTTGATTTCCAAAAACTAATCATTCACGAGATTTGAAGTCAAGAAACATTCAATCACTAGCCATAAAAGTTCTTCCTAGAAACACAAACACATCTGGGCATCTGAGGACACAAAAGACTTAATCCAAAATTTTACAAGTGAGTTCGCAGAATGGTAGTGGAGTACAATGCGAGAATTAAGGATTCTTGTAGGCTAGATGCAGGCAGGGTGCGAGAAGTTCACATTGAACTAAACAATAGGGTGCAAACCTTAGTTATTCTCGCAGGATACAGAAAGGTGCAGTGCAAGAAGGTTTGTAATCAAGCAAATTTTGGAAAAAAGACAAAACCTCTGAGGGAACTTTTGGACCCAGGGAGTCTGTAAGGGTATCCTCAAGACTCAGAGATTGATGGGAATGAAAAAGGGTAGGTCAAGAGAAAATCGCCAAGAAAAAACCACTAAAATGGGTTGTATCCCCACTAGAGTTGTCAATTTTGTTATCAGATAAATCGGTAGGTGCGGCCACTAATAGATCTCCCTAGATCCACCTGGATCTAGAATAAAACAGGACAGGACACGACTCTTTCCCTAAGTTGCAATCATTGAATCTACTACTAAGGAGGAATGAGTGAAGTACCTTTATATTGCTTCCTTAGGTCTCTATTGTTCCCACTTCACTTCAGTGCTCTTGTGAAATCAGATCCAAGACAACATAAACCAACCAAAGTGAAGATAGAAAAGTATATTCAATGTCAACTTATGCATATGGAGTTATGCAATAAAATAAGACTGATTTTATGGGAAAGGGACATGTCGTTGTATTATATTAAATGAAAGTAGAAGATACAACCAGATAGTCTTGATGTCGCAAGATTCCTTTCAGTGACCCTTGGTTCCAACACACACACTTTCTCTACACTTGCATGAAGAACATCTAATACAACTTGATAGACCAAATAGAGTCTCCAAGCTTCTATCCAAGCAGAGTTCTTCACACAATTCTTTCACCAATTCTTCATTCAATCTTGCTTAATCTTTTCCATGAGAAACCTATCAATATATATGAGAAGGAGGGATGGTTACATGGATGAGGATGATCCCACCAAATCTAAGATTTCAGTAGGATGCCAACCATGCGAATGCCAACTCATTTTCTAGAAGATTCCCTTCTAGAACCTTCGTGACCTCTTCTCTTCTTCAAACTTAAAAATAGGTTCGCATCCTACCTATAGAGAAGATTGGGAACAGTTCCTACCCTAAGTGTGGGTGGCTTGCGAGAATGAGGTATTTTCACACCCTGTAACATAGACAGCCTGTGAACTCATCATAAAAATGTGTTTCTTGGAAGAAGACAACAGTCACTTTTCTCAGGCAAAAATTCCTTGTGGGAGCCTAAATACATCACTTGTAGAGACATCACCAGAGTGACCAAAATCATGTGTAACACTTAGGGTTCCATTATATTATATATGATACAATTTAAAATCCATAGCATATAAATTAGGCTGGTTTTTTAATTAAAATACAAAATTACATTTTATTTTTTTTAATTTTGATTCTTGGAAGAAAAAAAATAAATTGGAAATGACTAAATTGAGTTAAAATATGATAAATTAAACATACTTGGACAATATCTTGTATCTCTAGCTCCTCAATTCGCTCAATAAGAGTACAAACATGAGCGTGGTTTGTGCACCATGATCACAAATCACGCTCGTGGTCTCTTTTAAAAAATTATGAGTAGGAACATGTGTGCATTCCTAAGAATGTGCATGTGTTCTTAAGAACACACATGCGTTCTTGACACTAAACCTAAGTGGCATTTCTCGTGGAGGTTCGGTCGCCTCCAAACCTAAGGATTTAGGAATGTGTGCACATTCCTAACAACGTGAACACGTTCTTTTGAGTGTGTGTTCCTATTGTATGGCTTGGCACTTTTTCAGCCATGAACTTCTTGCACTTACCCATATGAAAAATATATTTCTAAGTTTTAATAATAAAATGTCATGCTATCCACTAAGGAAACATGGACAGAGATAGTGGCTGAAGTAATCCACAAGAGATGGGAGGGTCTAGGACAATTTCTAAGAGGGGTCCAAGGGGAAATTACCCACGTCTACTAATTCCATCTACATTCCTGAATTTTATTATCATTATGTATTAAACTCTATTTTTTGATTGACTATCCCCAAATCCAATCATTGAATGTGTGTATGAGGGTGGGTGTGAGAATTCACATGCCATAGTTATTAGGAGCATGGGGGATGAGTATAATTAACTTCAATAAGTCTGTGATTCAAGCAACCAATCAAAATGAGAGGAAATTCATATGGGCAGAGACAATAGTTCTAAAGAGCCAAGTTTTTGGCATGAACAACAAGTAGAGAGCCGAAAACAGAGCTTCGAGCTAGAGAAACCATAGAGGGTGAATTATTGAGCATGTTGGATAATTTTTGAAGCGTATTTGGAGATGAAGATTGAAGAGATAGGTTTCCATTCCTGGAGAGTGAAATCCTGGGTGAGTTGCACTATAACAAAAAGTGTTTGTTGTTTTTGCTAGTAGTTTTCCTGGCAGTGAGTTCCCTTGAGTTCCTAGAAGAGAGATTCTTGGTTACATGTTCTACAGAGACCTTTCTAAATGATTGGGACACTCATGGGACTGATATTAGTGAAATTATACAATGCTTGGATTGGGAAATTCAAGAGGAAAAGAGATGGTGAAAAATCGGGATAGTTGGATGAGAATACCAGTGGGTTGTGGGATTTATGAGCTCTGAGTGAACAATGAGATACCACCCTCTTTTCTAGATTGCTAGCCCCATATTAGGGGTGACCTAATATTGATATTTGGAACAACAAGTCTATGGTTGGGTGGAATGTTCCTCACAAGTTCCTAGTTAGATAATTATTTCTAAAAGATAAGTGTTTTATCTTGTTTTTGTTTTCATTATGAGTTTATTTGTTATGCATTAAATCTGTAATTCAGAATGATTGATATGGTGTTTTCTATTTACTGCATTCATGTGTGAGATTTTCGTATTGTATATGAATCTAGTTCATGGTATCATATAATGGTTAAATATGTATGTGTAAATCGCACTTGATAAGCTACAAAAATTTATCTACGAGTAAAATTTAATTTTTATGAGTTTTCCACATGTAATGGGCCTCAACTGGGATAGTGTATGTCCCACCTTGACCATATCCAAGATCGAGAGACTCATAATCAATCTTAAAAAACTTGTAATGTTGATTGTCCCCATCCAAGGCAAAGGATACCTTGGAAAGGTCCTTTGTGGTGGGTCAACATGTTGTTGATGTCTCTATATTCCTTGAAGCTTCCTTTAGGACCTAAGTCCTAGGTTTCCTTTCTCAATATTGTCCAAGGACCCAATAACCATACTTAGTGCTCAAAAGATCCTAAAAATTCCCATACCAAACTTGAAGATCAAATATCCCCTTGAGAGGTCATCTATGGTCATTTCATGTGCCATTCATCACCCTTGAGCCCTAGAATCTACCTAACACCACAAAATGTTTGGTGTGGTGGTTTGAGGTATCGTGTTCAGACCTATATGCATACTATTTTTATACTTCATCTAAGGATTGGGTTTCCCCAATCCACCATATCAAGGCATTGATACCCATACCTAATGATTAAAACCTTGTGAGGGAACTAAAATCCTTTCACATAGACCAAGGATATGCTTAAGATGTAATATGTGGTGCTTTGAGGGATTGTTCATGGTTCTAGATGCCTAAAATATTTCTTTAGGACCTACGAAATGGAATTCTTGTCTGGATCATTTATAGGACCCTGAGACATATACCTACTTCTCAAAACGCACCTAGTGGCACCAACATCTGCAATCATAGGATAACGATACCTTCAGGTTTTCATGTGTGGTCTTTCTAGGCATCTTTATTGGCCTCTTTTCCCTATATTCATATAACATTCATTTAGGTCCCAACATTCATGTTTCCTCCCCTATGCATGCTCAGGGGTGTAAGACATACACCTAGTGATAAATATTGCTAGTGGTACTTATGTATATATTTAGAGGAAAAGGATTCCCTCTATAGATCATTTGTGGTGGTTCAAGGTGTCATTCTTGGCACCAAAAGCCTATAATATTCCTTTGGCGCCTAATTTATGTGTTTTCTCCCATGACCATATCTAAGCTATAGAGACTCATAATCAATGTTCCAAAACTCATAATGTTGAATATCCACATCCCAAGACCAAGGATATTATGGAATGGTCCTTTGTGGTGATTTGATATGTCGTTGATAGTCTTGGATGCCTAGAATCTTCCTTTAGGACAAAAGGCTTGGGTTTCCTTTCTCAATTGTTTCTAAGGACCCAAGACCCATACCCAATTCTTATAATATCCTAGTGATGCTCATATCCCCACTTGAAATCCAAAGATCCCCTTGAGAGGTCATCTATGGTATTTTGAGGTGTCATTCATGGCCCTTGAGACCTATGAGTCGACTAAAACATTAAGAGGATATGTGTGGTGGTTCGAGGTATCATTTTTTACCCTATATGTCTAGAATATTTGTACATCATCTGAGTCTTGGGTTTCCCCCCTCAACTTGATCAAGAGAATTGACCTCTATTTGTGTTTTTCATGGTAGTTGAGCTCAAGAAGTTATGCTTAGGGCCCAATTTTATTGCTTCCTTCCTCTGACCAATGTCAAGGGCCTCATGATTTTTTTTTCCTAATGACTATAATCAATGCCTCCATATCAATTTGTGTTGCATTAAACATCTTAATGACATCCATATCCAACTATAGGGAAAATACATCTGGCAAGGGCTCATGTCACTATGTCTAGGTTTTATTCATGGAACTTAATATTAAAAAGGTTCAAGAATTATAGAGAACATTATTTTTATACATATAGACACATTCCTTGTGCACAAGTAATCTTAGTCAGAATAGAACGTGCCCATTATAAGAACAGGCACACACTTTAGAACATGCACGTGGGTATTGTCTTCATTCAATTTTTTTCAGCGGGATTGATGCTTTGACACATGTGTTTGTTAGTTTGGGATGAAAATACATAAAAACCTCCTTTTTTATGAATGGATCTCAATATCTCTATTTTTCACATTATGTTTGTATAGACTACACAAGTCCATCATTAATGAAACTACACACACATATACATATTTGACTTTGTAGATTCCAAATATATAATTAAAAGAACTAGTATTGTTTACTCTTTTTAATATATTTTTTTCTTCACATATATCATAATTTTAAAATACATATATATTTTATTCTTGTTACAAAATTTTATTTCCTTAACCATTTTTAGAAAAAAGTTATATGTTCCACTAGCACAAACTAATCTTTATAATCTAAAAAAAAACTTGCTTGATTATGTTAAGACCTTCATATGCTTGATTATGTTAATACCTTCATACGCTAAACTAACACACGACATTGTAATTTGAGGATATAATGACTTTCCTAATTTAAAAATAAATAGAATGCAGTCATAATTTTAAAATGCATACATCTTTTGTTCACACTATAACTTTTTACCTCAACTATATATATATATATATATATATATATATTGGAGAAGTATAGACAAAGATATACAATCTAAAAGTTTGATTATATTAACATCCTAATATTCCACACTAACACATGACATTGTAATTTTAGGGATATACTGAGTTTCATAATTTAAAAAGTAAAATAAAATTAACATTGTATATTTTGAAAAAATAGTGGTGCACAAGATCAACACATTATTTATAATTCTACAATACATTTTAAAGGAAATTTCATTTTTTGGTACTCAACGCCTGCACTAACAAGAACATGTGCATTATATTCTACATGAAAAGTAACAACCAGTATTAGAAAAAATCAAATCTCACATAGTCATACACAAATTTTGAAAACAAAAATTAAATATTTTGAAATCTAATTTGATTTCCTATGTTTCATATTTTTACGCTATATTAGAATTCATTGTGAGAGTACCTCAAATCATCCCTCAAAGTTGGGATACTTTGTTTATTCAACTTTTTCATTGTCGTTAATAAAATATAGCTATTTTATAAAATGAAATTAAAAATCCCCCTATTTCTTGGAAAAAGTTCCTTCTAACAAATATTATTCATAAGAAAGTCAATTGAAACTAGAAAGGGATAAATGGAGGGTGAGAATCTTATTATGGACTTGAAAACAATTGTAAATTAACATATTGAAAATAATTTCATAACTTAGATTTTAATATATAAGAACAAGATAAACAACATCGATGACAAGAGGCTCCCCAAAATTGCTTCAAACTCAATCCAAAAACACGAGTGGCTCAAGCACGAATGACATAAATATGCCAAGTGTCAGAAAATCATTAGGGAATAAAGAAATAAATCTTTCTCATCATCATAACAATCATTTAATTTTAAGGTCATTGTCAATCCAGACACCAAATTGGTGTATGAGGCTCCCTAGACAAGGGACCCCCTCCTCCTAGCAATTCGACTGGTAAAGCCTAGGGAGGTATACATACCCTACTCCCCTCTGAATTTTAGCTTGTAACCTTTTAGGAGGAAACACATGTTCTTAACCATTAGATATTATTACATCTAAATTTAAGGAGAATGCAAAACATAATTATCTTTTAGCTAAAACTATTACCCCATGAAACATAAGAGAATATGAGATTTGTCGAATATCGCAAGAAATTTCTATACATTCTCTATTTGATTTCTTTCCTCTTGATAACGAAGGAGAATCTTGTGAATCTTTCTTTAAAAATTATGTAGATACCTCATGGATCTTGTCATTTGATTCCTCCTTTATTTGTCTTTCATCTTTAGATCCCTCCTTTTCAATATATGAATCCTCTTGGACTTGCTAAAACCACCATTGAAGTCCCAACCATATTGTTTAGAGAATTTTCCTACATTGTCTCTTTGACTATGGACGATGGACCATATATGGGAGAAACATCAGGATCACAAATGGCCTTTGAACTTTCTTGGTATTTTTCTCGGGATAGGATCCCTTGGATTTCCACTTCTTTTGCCTTATGGTCACTATTTTGAAAGAATGTTGTTCATTATTTTTCTAGGTGGGTGGAGTCTGCTTCATAGGATGGAATTCTTGTTTTCATGGATAGCTCTTCCAAAAATATCCTTTTTGAATCCACTTCTATGTAGATTATGCACATGTATACATGTTCATTTATATTTACGCTCCTTTGATAAAATGGACCAAATTTTATTGAATGACTTTGAGAATTTCTTTACTCCATACAATCACCAAGAGGTGCAGAAGCTTCACCTGGTTGACCCAAGCTATGGAAACATATATTTCCGTATTCAAACCAATATCAATGTTCCACTACGATAGAAACAAACCATTGGTATCTATCAAATATTGGTCGAGTAACAATTCCTTGGACCTCATGAAATATGGGCTAGAAGCCATTTCTGAGCTAAAGTTCTGAAGGGATTTTCCAATGCTCTGTGACCCAAGCCGAGACATCACAAGGACTTGACCAAAGGCTAGTAAATTTCCCTATTAAGAACCATTCATGCAACATAATGGGATTCCTTTCAGGTTTTGTAATTCAAATTTACAACCAAAGAATTTATTTGGTGCTCTTGACAAATTTAAGATTAACATGATGATATCCACTTATGAAATTAGCATTTCTGATTAAAGAGGAAAAAGCTTCCTCCTCGGACACCAAAAAAATGCGTCCGAAAAAAACTCATAATGACACCTTCCCAACCTCTAGATGAAACTTCCCATCAACAAACGAAAGTGACATCTAGTGGATCTGACTTCAAGAAATTCGTGGTCAAAACCAACAGAGAGAAACAACAACCTCTAGGGAAAACCCTAGCTGCAACGACAACACATCCACAATTTCACTGATATATTTTACTAAGTATTATATTTTTTAGGTGGTATATAACGATGTAAGTGTTATTTTATGAAAAACATTACTATTTTCAATGAAAAACAATGAAGAACTTATCTTAAGATCAGTTCATCCAAAACTTATAAATCAGGATAAAATTAAAAAGTGGAAACATTTATAACTCATAAACTCAAAAATTTCAAAATTCAAATTTGAATTTATATCTGAAGTCGAAAAAGTAAAAAATTTAAAATAAAACTAAAAATATTTAAAAAACAACATATATAAATTATTTATCACATAAGTTCATCCAACTATAACGATTTCATCCATCCATCTATATGGATTTGAAAGATAAGTATTAATAACTTGTAATAAGTCAAAACATATTTAGAGAATATTTATTATCTAAGATCATCCATTAATATGAATTTGAAAGATAAGTATTAATAACTTGTAATAAGTTAAAAGTCAAGTAGGTTAGTTCACTTCAAGTGGATAAAGTAATTCATATTAATAACTTGTAATAAGTTAAAACATATTTAAAAAATATTTATTGTCTAAGAACATCCATTAATATGAATTTGAAAAATAAGTATTAATAATTTGTAATAAGTTAAAAATAAAGTGAGTTAGTTCAAGTGAAGTTGTGGTTATAACACCATCTATATTACTT
Organism: Picea glauca; assembly: GCA_000966675.3. Lineage (NCBI taxonomy): Eukaryota > Viridiplantae > Streptophyta > Pinopsida > Pinales > Pinaceae > Picea > Picea glauca. Next base: position 496,271 of record JZKD02S1685399.1, on the reverse strand, counting down.
AATATCATCCATCAATATGAATTTGAAAAAGTATCAATAACTTGTAATAAGTTAAAAGTCGAGTGGATTAGTTCAAGTGGATAAATATTGTGATTATAATTTGATTATACTCCCTAATCAAAATCGACGATTAATATGGAAAAATAAGGTTTCCTCAAAACTGTAATAAATGAAATTAATATATATATCTATATATTTATATGTATATATAATATTATAAAGTAGCTCTACTTTTCATCGTAAAGAGTGATGTTCCACATCCATTTTCGATCATAACTAATTGACCATGGGAGGTAAGAAAATTTATTATGTTGAAAATAAAACATTTTGAAGAGGAGCAAATATTTAGATCTCGAAGGTTGCAGCCCCATTATTAATACAACCAGCAAAGTATTCACCGACATCAATTGCAACCTACTTCCCATTTGACGGTTAAAACAAATAAGAGATCGGATGAAATTCATTATAAACACCACTCACAAAAATTTGGTTGCCCCACACTGCAGCAAACACCATAAAGGGAAGACCTAGCGAAGGAATAGCCACATACGTCCAAAGGTTTTTCTGAACATCATACTTCATCATTTGTTTTCGATCGATCACGTACAAGTTCCCACATGTAGACACAAACCTATATGAATTTTTAGTCATATAAAATTTCCCTTGCATTATTTGGCTTTATTAACAAATAACCCAAATCCTTCAAATTTTTCATGACAAATAACATACTTGAGTTGTCGTTATCGGGGTTTCTCTAGGGTGATCAACAAAGAACTATTTTCATCATATTTAATATGAGGAAGCATTAATAAATGGATAGTTTACAATCATCGACAAGTCTACCAATGATACTCTTAAGATAGTACTAAAATGATAAATAAAAGGACCCCAAATTTATTCCAGAATAACGAAGATAAGCACCATGAAGGTATGGATTTCATACCCAGTAGAAAAGGCTAAGCATCAACATGAAAATTAACAACTAATATGAATCGAGTAAGAATCTTATCTTCCCATAAATATGAATTGTTATATAAAAAAAGAACAGAGATAAATTTGGTAGTGCTCAATATTACTTAAGATGGAAAACGATAACCATACAAATAACATGAGGATATAGGCATCCTCGATTCATCTTTTGAATACTAAAAACTAACAATACCTTGTGCCACCTCGGTATTGTCCTCATTAAAATGCCAATATCAGGCTGAAAGGTGACATCCAAATCTAGTCAATGTTGCACCTTGTTTCTACTCATTCCTCTAAAATTAAAAAAATGTACCTTGAATTTGGGTGGGAATAACAAACAACAAAATGACACACATGAGAAATTTAAACCATCCTCAAATGCTAAGTGGAGTTGAGAAACTAACCTTTTTTAAAGTATGAAGAATGATTGCAGAAATTTGATGATTTAAACTTTATTTTCAAGATTTAAGACTTATTTGGAGCCAGTTTAAGTTGAGTATTTGGAAACCCTCATTAAAATGTGAAACCAAGTACTTATACAATTTCTTTTTCCTTGGCATTCCTATTTCTCTACTCTTAGATAGGAAGTGGGGGTTTGTGACTTTGAGGAGAGGTGGCAAAAGAGGATCGAGATTCTCTTCAAGGTTGTAGGGTTGTTGATTTTTATTTTTTGTGTTGGTTGGTTCTCCATTAGGGTATGGGATTAAAAATTAGGAAAGAAAACATCTCTAATCCATTTTGGGTTTGATATTGAAAAGAAGAATCAGTTTTTCATGTCTTGTGGTAGTGTGTAATTTCCAAGAGTTTCCCAAGACTTGTTGGGCATGGTTACAAGTAGAATGCAACTATTTTTTCATAACTTCTTTGGATTGGAGAGGTCCCCACCTGGGTGTCATTTTGATGATTAGGATTGTAGTAAGGAGTTATGGCACAAATTCTGAAAACAAAAATTAAATATTTTGAAATCTAATTTCATTTCCTACGTTTCATATTTTTACACCATATTAAAATTCATTGTGAGAGTACCTCAAATCATCCCTCAAATTTGAGATATTGTTGTTATTCCATGTTTTCATTGCCACTAATACATCATGTGTGTGTTTGTGTGTTTTTTTTGTGTGGGAGAGAGAGGTTGAGTATTGTGAATTACAAGGAGGAGGTCTTGAGGTCATGTCAAGTCTAGGCTTCCCAAAAAAATATAGTTTTTTTATAAAATGACATTAAAAATTCCCATATGTCTCGAAGAGATTTCCTTCTAACAAATATCTCGGAATTGATATTCATCATAAAGTCAATTGAAACTAGAAATGGATAAGTGGAGGGTGAGAATCTTATTAAGGATTGTTATCGCTCAGTTTGTAGTTTAGGTCAAGTAGCTTCGAACTGGCGTAACAGGAGCTTCCCCACCCACTGTCACCTCGATAGGGGGCTCTTTCTATTTAGGGTGGCTAAACTCAAGAGAGACGTCCCTGGCAATCTGGGGTTTTGAAAGGCAAAGGTTCAAAGGATCAAAGCAAGTTTCCCCTTTCACACATTACCGCCAAGAAGATAGTTAAAAAGAAGATACACCACAGAGAAAGCACTTGTTTGCGAGACAAGGCAACAATAACACTAATACACGCAACAGTGGTTAATACGTCTTTAATTAATGACTATCAATATTACATATGAGCACATACAACAGTAATTATTGACGAAGTCAATGATTGCGATAGAGACTATGGCTTATAATATTACTTCTCAATAAATACAGAATGATATAGCATCCAATAGGAATGATTAGTCCTTTAATTAACACAATGCATTAAATATCATTAGATGCTCATATATAACAGGCTTGTTGAGTCACTAGGTTAGAGATGATGTCAGCTATTATTAGGGTTAGTTCAATGGACAAGGAGATCAACGTTTTGCAAAAAGGCCAATGAAATTTATCAACACATCAATGTTTATCATCAGATGACTAGGCCGCTATGTTTTCTATCAACCAAAGGCTCAAATAAGGCATGACGTCATTATTAATCTTAGGGTTAGTAGACGTTAGGGTTAGTTAGGGTTTCAAATTTAAGAGTTTTGAAAGAGTTGTTTTGGCACCAAAAGCTCAACGTTGGAGAGATAGACTAGTGCCTTAGGGTATTATGGAGTCAAAAACAAGGGAAAGATATTGGGAGAATCAAAATTTAAGGACTCAGGAGTTAGGTTCTAAGGTGCTGCAATGGAAGGGCCCTAGAATCAAAACCCTAAGGGGAGGAGGCTCATTCCGGTGTTGCTTAAGAAATGCCTCATGTTCCTCCCTCTTTCCTCAAATATCCTTGGCAAAACAGCTAGCTTTAAAAACACAAATCTAAGGGTGAAAAGTGTTGCAAGAGCAAGGCCCTTCAAACCCTAAAAGTCAAAACCCTAGGTGTAGAATTAACTAGGCCTAGGATGTCTTCTTTCTTCAATTTATGTTCAAAAGCTAACTCAGAAAAAGGATGACTAGTGTAGCAACGGCTAGGCTAAATCCTCCTTAATCAATGGTTAAAACTAGTTTTTCACTCATGGGGACATATAGCAAGGACCTACTTGTGTGCTTTCTACCTAGGGTTTCAATGATTAAGCAATATAATAGCAATGTAATAATAAATGCAAGAGATTTAACCTACAACCATTCAATTAAGAAGTTTTGCATGAGAAATACACTTACAAATCATGAAGAGAGCTTATCAAACCCTAGTTGTAAACCTTCCAATGAGAGAAAACACCATAACATGCCAAGAACAATCCTCCATAAGAGTTGTGCCTCACTTCCAAGAGAAATAATACCAAGACAAAAGACAAAAATGTATCTCTCACAAGAGAGTCAGTTATGTTATGTGAAAATGAGAGGCAACGTCCTCTATTTATATCATCCAAATGACCTTTAATTTTAAAATTAGGTCATTAAAACAGCCGACAAGGATGACCTTTAAGATTTACGCAGTTTTTTACATTAAATGCTAGAAAGTGTCATAATATGAGCTAAAAAGGAGACGTCAAGCCCCTCTGAGGGAGACGTTGGCCCTTTTTGGGCAAGATCATCATCCAAGAAGCAGAACGTTGGCCCTTTTAGGGCTCCTGCAAGATGCCACGCGTGCCAAATGATCCCAGCACACTGCCACATGCTCCAGAAAATGTCCAACTGCCTCAGGTGATGTCCTGTCCATCAAAAGCAATTGTCCCATCTGCAGTGGGTGATCCCCCCTAGGCCGGGCTCCGCCAAAATGTCCTGGGTAGGGACATCCTTCTTCTTTCTCATGCAATGGCTCATCACAACGTTGTCCTATTTCTGCCATCCCAGCAACCATCTGATGGGCTCTTCAGCCCCATGGAGGTCCGAGCTAATCATATCCCCATGTGTACCGGTCCTCTAGCACCTGTCCGTCGGGTGTGGTCCTGCACATCAAAAACTATGCCCTCCATGGGCTCATTAGTCCTCAGGATCATAGCAATGTTAACCATATTTCATCATTAAATTTATCAAATACATGCATGAAATCCCTAGCATATCATCTAAGAGCTCAAAGACACTACACATATCTACTATACAAAGATGAAGAAACCAACAGAATAACCTATTAGGCTAATACCCAAAAGAAAGGGAAAGTTTCCTCAGAGGATCATTCAAGCCATGTTTTATGAGGTGATATGGTCTAGGGATGTCCAGTCATAGTAAGACCAAGGGCAGGTGTTGTCTATGGGTGCCTTTGTAGGAGGCGAGTTGTACCCGTCATGGATGCATTTTTTTCCAAGCCCTTTTATTGCCTTTATTTTTCATTTATTTCTTTTCTTTCTTTTTTACTTCAAGGTCTGACCAGAGGACATTGCCTTGGCATGGTGACCAGAGCTGACAGTGTTACCCACTAGTATTTTTGCAGAAATGATAAGGATGGCTCGTGATGAGACCCCCTTTCCCTTAGCCATGCAACCAAAGGTCGCTGCCCTGGCGTGGTGACCAGATGATGGAAATGTCATACTGCTAGATACCTATGAACATAATGGGTCAGCTCGTGATGAGACCTCTCTTCCTCTTGGTTAGGTCTTGTTTTATTATTTTTCTTAGGGTCCCTTTAGTTTCTTATCGAGAGGCCTTTTATTGCCTTCTCAGGGATCCCTGGGCGAAGCATCTCTAGGTTTCATTTCTTATGGATTTTATCTTTTACGAGCTTCTTTTACCCCGTGGGCCTTTAGCCCCTTCTTCCCACAAGACGAAGTGTAAACCTCAAAGGTCATCCTAATGGCCAGACTAGGGGAATGGGATTGATGAATGGGAGATAATATGTAAAATAATAAAATGGTGGCAGCAGATGATGGATCTGCAAATCCCCTTTGGTGGCTAACCAAAACCCATGAATACAAGCTTGCTAAGTCACCCCGTCAATCACCCCAACAATGGTCAAGTGGATTACTGTAAGATCCAAGCAGTTATCAGAAATGAAAGGAACCTAATGCACATATAAGAAGGTTGTAATGATCAAACATGACACATACCATGATACCTTGGACCAATTACCTTATGGAGAAAGAGTCTTCTCTAATGCAAGTCCAAGACGATGGTGATGGAAGCTGTTGTTGCTGATAGGACAAGTCTAGTGAGGAAGAAGAAGAATGGGCCCTCTAGGGCCATGCTCAGGTCAATCCTGCTATCGGTACTTCATGTCTAGGACCTGTGGGCCTCGAGACATGATCTCCTAGTTATCCCTAGATATCGGGGATAACAAGGACTTGAAAACAATTGTAATTTAGCAGATTGTAAATTTCTTCGAACTCAAGCCAAAACCACCAGTGGCTCAAACACGGATGACATAATGATGACAAGTGTCCAAAAAAATCATTGGAGAATAAATAAAGAAAAATTTCTCATCATCATAATAATAATATAATTTTAAAGTCATGGCCAAGCCAAAAACCAAATTGGTGTATGAGACCCCTTGGACAAGGGACCCCCTCCACACAACGATTTGAATGGTAAATCCTACGGAGGTATACATACCCTACTCCCCTCTAGATTTGAACTTGTGACCTTTTAGGAGGAAACACATGTTCTTAACCATTATATATTATTACATCTTAATTTAAGGAGAATGGAAAACATAATTATATTTTAGTTGGAACTCTTGGCCCACTAAACATAAGAGAATCCATGATTTCTTGAATATACCAAGAAATTTATCTACATTCTCTATTTGATTTTTTTCCTCTTGATAACGAAGGAGAAGGTTGTGAATATTTCTTTCAAGCTTATGTAGAGACCTCATGGATCTTGTCATTTGATTCCTCCTTTATTTTTGTTTCTTCTTTAGATCCCTCCTCTTTAATATGTGAATCTTGTTCATGTGGATTTGCTAAAACGACCATTGAAGTCCCAACCATATTCTTTATATAAGTTTCCTCCATTGCCTCTTTGACTGTGGCTGATGGCCCATCTATGGGAGCAACATCAAGGTCACAAAGGGCATTTGAACTTTCTTGGTATTTTTCTTGGGATAAGATACCTTGGATTTCCACTTCTTTTGCCTTCTGGTCACTATTTTGAAAGAATGTTGTTCATTATTGTTCTAGGTGGGTGGAATTTTCTTCAGAGGATGGAATTCTCGTTTGTGTGGGTAGCTCTTCAAAAAATCCCCTTTCTAGGTATATATTATCATTTCTATTTCTGCTCCATTGATAAAATGGACCATATTTTCTCTAATGACTTTGAGAATGTCTTTACTCCATTAATCTTTGGGAGGTGCAAAAGATTGACCCAATCCAAGGAAACATATATTTAGATATTCAAACCAATATCAATGGTCCATTGTGATAAAAACAAACCGTTGGGATCCATTAACTATCGACCGAGAAACAATTCCTTGGACCCCATGAAATATGGGCTAGAAGCCATTTCTGAGCTATAATTTTGAAGGGATTTTCCAACGCTCTGTGACCCAATCCGAGACATCACAATTACTTTACCAAAGGATAGTAAATTTGCCTATTAATGCCCATTCATGCAACATAATGGCCTTCCTTTCAGTTTATGTAATTGAATTTTACAACCGAAGAATTTGTTCTGTTCTCTTGACAAATTTAAGCTTAACATGATGATATCCACTTATGAAATTAGCATTTCTGAGAATGGAGGAAAAAGATTCCTCCTCATATCCCAACAGAACGTGACTGATAGCAATCCATAATGACACCTTCCCAACCTCTAGATGCAACTTCCAATCAGCAAACTGAAATAGCATCTGGTAGATCTGACTTCATGAAAGTTGTTGTCAAAACCAATAGAGAGAGCAGTCTCCGCAAACCCTAGCCACAACAACAACGCATCTGCAATTTTGTTGATATATATTACTAACAGTGTAGTCCAAAAGTTCAATTTTTTGGAGTTTTTACGGGTATATTTTCCGATCTATTTTTACTAAAATCCGACCAAAAATTGTTGGAACTCTAGATTTGAGTGATCGAGTGTGTATAATTCGATTTCCCTGAGGGTTTTTCAAGGTGTTTGAATCCATTTATGCATTTAAAAATGAAGTTTAAACACTTAAAAATGGATATTTCACCAACTATTAAAAAAAAAAAAATGTTTAGAAACACCTATTACTAATTATTATATTTTCTAGTTGATATATAGCCATGTAGATGTTATTTTATAAAAAAATATTACTATTTTCAATGAAAAACAATAAAGTCAAAACTTCCCTCACGATCAAAGTTTACCCAAAACTTGTAAATCACCATAAGATTACAAATCCTAAACATTTATACCTCATAAACTGAAAGGAAAAAAAATCAAATTCCAATTTATATGTAAAGTTGAAAATGTAAAAAAAATTAAACTTAAAACTAGAAATATTAAAAAAAAAACATATATGAATTATTTATCACATAAGTTCATCCATCTATATGGATTTGAAAGATAATTATTAATAACTGCTAATAAGTCTGAATATATTTAGAAAATATTTATTATTTAAGATCATTTATTAATATGAATTTGAAAAATAAATATTAATAATTTGTAATAAGTTAAATTAAAAGTCAAGTGAGTTAACTTAGGTGGATGAAAGTTGTGATTATAATACAAGAGGTCTTTATGTTGGGTTTCACTCAATATCCCCACTTGATTATACTCTCTAATCATAATAGATAATTAATGAAGAAAAATAATGTTTCCTCAAAACTATACTAAATGAAAATAATATATAATATATATATATTTGTTCAACTTGAGATAAGTGAAGGAAAGTTTGATGTCCATTTTCGAACATAACTAATTGAACAGTATGTAACATCCCGCTCTTGCACACTGAGCGAACTTATTCTTTGAGGACACTTGCTCGCAAGTGATCCATATTATTTATGCTATTAAAACATTTGATTTTGATTATGAGGCGTTCTGGGTCGATGACATGTTGTTTTACTGCATTGATATAGATAGGTTCTATTGACTGGGTTTTACTGAGTGTGCAAGATTTTGGACCTTGAGGATGCAGAGGCATAGATGGAACCCCTTGGACTCTGGATCGAGTCAGGGAGTGTACCATTGGGGTTTGATTGTTTTACTGTGATATTAATGCATCTGATTAGATGATATGATATGGATATATTCTGACATGATGCGTTGATGATGCATGCTGACGATAACTTGTCGACCAGACTCACATGTGGAGTAAAGGGATCATGCATGACTACTAGAGATGTTGAGGGAGAGGTGTGAACAACAACCTTGCCACAACCTACTAGCACTCCCACCGTGGCTTGAACTATAGGATAATGTTTACCTAGTTCGAGAGGACCCACGATGTCGTGAGGGTGGAATGTGACAGTCGCTCACGATGATTCTAACGGACGCGGAATAAGGCGGGGGATTTATTCCTTAGAGGCCCTTAGTCTCCCACAAGTTCACTTGGCGGAGTATTGACTCCAGGGGTTTTTGATGTCTACCAAGTCAGTCAAGAGGCGAGTGGCACCCTTGTAGCACATGGTGCATCCTGAAATACACGTCCCACAATAAAAATGGAAAGAGGCGAGTGGCACCCTTGGAGCACGTAGTGTGTCCTGTATGGAACCTCGCGTAAGGGAAACAAATTAACGCGAGTGACACCCTTAGAGAACCTAGTGCATTCTGAAGAGCACGTAGCATTGTTGATGATAAATGAATGAATCTAGATGGCCTTAGGATGAATAACGTGTTAAAAAAATTTAAAAACAAATTCCGTAATAAATTGTCGCCCAGTACGAAAATTTAAGGGCTAAGTCTAAATTATGCTAGTGGTAAAATTTTATCTATCTATTTAAAAAAAAAAAAAAACACAAATAATAATTATACTCTTCGTTAAATCTTGTAATAATAAGGGGGTAAGCAATTTAAATGATTCATAAAAATCTGTTAGGTTAAAATCTAAAAAAAAGGGAAACAATTGTTTTATTATTTATGATAATTTAAAATTATTAACTAAAAAGGGAAAAAGGAAAAAGGGGGTTAATCTCTACACCTTCCAATTTGAGTCCTAAATGAAAAGGGGAAAGAGGGAAATCTAAAATATTTATGAAACTAGGAAAAGAGGGAAACATAAGAAGAAAAGGGAAACCCAAGGGAAAAAGTAGAAATTCAAACTTAGTAAGGTATCTACCATTAAGAACTTTCTAATTTAAAACTGAACTAGCAAATTGGTAATGGGGAAAGTCATTAAAACCTGTAAGAGAATTTGAGGACACCTAGGAGTGACTCTAGGTGGGTGAGAGAAATAAGAGAATTTAATTAATTAAAGAAATTAATCTGTGGAGGAATGAAGGGGATGGGTGACACTTGTACCGGGAGGAATTTTTAAGATTTAATTTTTAAAAACTTAATTAAATGAGATTTTAGGAAAGTAAGGGACTTTGAAACTCTATATAATGAAGGGAGGAGAAGGATGAAGGATCTCTTCTATTTGCGTAACGTTACGCTGCAGAAATATCTACTTGACTAACTTAGCTTGTGGGAGTTGGGATACACAGTTCGGTGAGGAGTGGTAGGTCGGCCTTGCGAGGTGAGATGGGAGCTAGTTGATTCTCTGGTTAGCGTGTGTGGACCCTTTGCGTCTCGGAGGGCTAAGAGGGAAGAAGAGTACCCCTAGCATTGGTTGGGAGGTACCAATGAAGTCTCGTCGATCGGCAAGTGGGAGTTGCATGGAGCACTCAGGACTTCAACTCAGAGAGAACGATCAGGTGACGGTACACTTTCTTCATTTTGCATGGTAGATTGTTGTAGGATTTATGCTTGGTATCTGATTGTTTAATTGGGTAAGTATATTGATTGTCTATATTGTTGACTGGATTTTTTATAGCCTAGCTCGATGATTGATTGACTTACATGGCCTTCGTTCCCCCGCATGTCTTGAACCCCCTTTGGTGTATTGATTGTGACCATTGTGGTTGTTTTTACTTCGTCACTAGCTCATTAGTCCTCGCCTGGGCAGTCAGCCAAGAGCCTGATCTACGGTCGTCACTCCGGCGTTAATAGACCTATGGATCTCAACGCCCTACATTTCTGTGTGAGGATGATGAGCAAAGGATGAATCTATCAGTCATCTACCTTCGTTGTTATCGTTGGATGATTGGATCCTTTCTGTTCTCTTTCTGTTGTCTTTAATTTGTATTGGTATTCTCGAAATGGAAAAATGAATTGATTCATCTCTGCATTTGTATTTGTATTCTAGCAATGGAAATATGAATTGATTCATGTCTGCATTTTGTATTAGTATTTTGGCAATGGAAAAACGAAATTATTCATGTCTGCATTTTGTATTTGTATTCTGGCAATGGAAAAATGAATTGATTCATGTTTTCATTTTGTATTGGTATTCAAGCAAGGGAGAAACAAATTGATTCATGTTTGAATTTGGTATTGGTATCCTGGAAATGGAAAACATTTTTTCTTTTAAATGTTGCCAGAGAATGTCGTTTTAAATGCCCACGTTTTTTCTTTCAAATGAGACTGAGTTTGTTATTTTAAATGCCCACGTTTTGCCTTCAAATGAGACCGAGATTGTTGTTTTAATTGTCTACGTTTTTTCTTTCAGATAAGATTGAGTTTAGTGTTTTGAATGCCCACATTTTTGCTTTCAAATGAGACTGAGATTTTTCATTTAAAATGCCCACGTTTTTTCTTTCAAGTGAGTCTGAGTTTGTTGTTTAAAATGCCCACATTTTTTTTTTCAAATGAGACTGAGTTTGTCGTTTAAAATGCCCACGTTTTTGCCTTCAAATGAGTCTGAGTTTGTTGTTTAAAATGCCCACGTTTTTTCTTTCAAATGAGAATGAGTTTTCCATTTAAAATGCCCATGTTTTTTCTTTCAAATGAGTATGAGTTCATTGTTTAAAATGCCCACATTTTTTCTTTCAAATGAGTCTAAGTTTGCCATTTAAAGTGCCCAAGTTTTTTCTTTCAAATGAGATTGAGTTTGTCGTTTAAAATGCCCACGTTTTTTCTTTCAAATGAGACTGAGTTTGCCATTTAAAATGCCCATGTTTTTGCTTTCAAATGAGACAGAGATTACCATTTAAAATTCCCACGTTTTTGCTTGCAAATGAGACTGAGTTTTATTTTTTAAATGCCCATGTTTTTTCTTCCAAATGAGACTGAGATTGTCGTTTAAAATTCCTACGTAATTTCTTTCAAAAGATGAACTGAATTGTTGTTAAATACCCACGATTTGTCATTAATTGGTAGCTTGTGCTTGCTGAGGTATGGAACAATGATCCGCCATTAACTGGGACTGTGTTTTGCTTCTTGTGTGACCACATTTTTCCCCTTTAACTGGTCGACTGCGGTTACTGGATTGGACACCATTTTGCCTTAATTGTTGCATGTGTTTTACTATTAATTACCATCTTAATTGCAATGATAAAAGCTATATTATTGCCTTATTAATTGCCATGTTATTTTCTACTGTGAATTAGTCATCAGCAGATTCCTTCTTTTTGATTAATTTTCGTAGTGAGTTAAATGGTTAAACAATTTGAAATCACCTTGTTATTGAGCTATTAATTGCTATGTTAACAGTCATGTAATTGCCTTTTTACTGTTATATTAATTGTTATGTTAATCAACACATGTTAATCGCCTTGTTATTGCTTTATTGCTTGTTATGATAACAATCATGTAAATGGCCTTGTCATTGCTAATTTAATCATTAGGTAACTGCTATTTTAATTGCCTTCTTATATTACGACAACGATGTTAGTAGTTAGCAATTTCCTTCTCAATGACAATAGACAGCTAGTATTATTGGTTTGGTCAGTATAGCTAGACTACACGTTGAGATTAAATTGTTCATAGGTGTTATAATAGTAGTTTCCTACATTAATCTCGTTAATATTGTTATTCAAGTTAATGGATAGTTGGATGGAGATTTTGGATTAATGTAGAATTGTCCAACTACGTTGTATTAATGATTAAAATTAGGTTGGTGAATAAAGACTAGATTGCCAATTTTAGACTTGCTAAATTGATTATAATGGAGGTTAGATGGTATTTATAATTATAGTTTAAATATTGCTTGCTTAGACTTGCAAGATTGATTGTATTAACATTAAATTAGCAGGTGGATTATTGATTAATTGTAACTTTGACATGCCCCGTTTAGAATGGAACCCATGTTAAAATAGATTGTATTCATTGACTAGCTTAGACTGAGTGATTGGTTGGTTCGGAGATGATGTCGTGTATTGGCTTCCGTCATTCCTTGTCTTCTTCCTCTGGCATTTCGTCGACCTGTTGTTGGGGTATGGGTGTGGTTTTTCTTATCGATATTCAGTTCCTAGTGCATTAGTTTGTCTAGAGTCCTTGGTTCAGATAGATTATGTTGCGCCAAGGTTATTGACATGTCTATCACCTGGGAACGACATGATTCTCGATGACAGGATCATGGAACGCCCTATGGGATAGAGGTGAGCGAGAACTTGGTCGCAGTCGGTGCGTTCTTTGTGAGTGTTGTTAAGCATTGCCAGTTGCTTTATGGCGCATGGGTTGAATGCCTTCAGGCATTGGGTTCGTGCGCTTAGAGGTTCTAGTCCTTGTTATTTGGATGTTGCATCGGGATGGGGATGTTGTCCCTTAGCTTGTAGGCATGGTTGTGTTGTGTCGGGCGAGTAGTCGTTCCCCCTTGTTGTTCTACGCTTGATTCACCCAGTTTCCCTTGTGTTAGTGAGTGGAGTCATAGTTGCCCATTTTTTTGGAATACATGCTTTCATTCGTCGTCAGTGGTGTGGTTAATTGTTGTTGTCGTCGCC
>JZKD02S1685399.1:450214-479008 GCA_000966675.3 Picea glauca | reverse complement strand
TATATATATATATATATTTGCATTGTTGTTTTCTTGTAGTCGTAACGAAGAGGAGTCGTTACATAGTAAAATATCGATGGACATTACACATAGATAATCGCCCGAGGAAGAATCCCACATAGCAAATAACACCATTTCACAATTTCCAAATCTTCTTGAATGATACTAGTGGAGTGATGTGGAGTGGAGGCAAGATTTTTTGTTTGGTCAAAGAAAATGTTGTGATTAGATTTGAATGAGTGTTCAACAATAGTTGAGTTATTGATATGTTTATGGTTCATGTCATCTATCATTTGTTTGAGATGAGATTTAAAGGATCTATCAATTTGACCTACGTATGATTTGTAGTATACTAGGAGCATGGGATTTGGTAGACTCTTGGGTCATGCATAGGGTCAAGTGTTTCTCGCAACTTTGAACAGTTACAAAGGGTTTTTCACTATTTGAAAAAGGTTTTTATGTTAATTTTTCTCCATAATTCTTGAGATAAGATCAACTGTCCCCTGGATGTAGGGTAGAGAGATTTGAGTGAGGGGTGGAGAAGGGGATTTTTTTTTGGATTTTGGATTGCAAGCCGAGCAAAAGTCATTGTTGATTTGGGAGACAGACTAACCATTAGTTCCAAGGGCCTTAGACAAGTGGGTTTTTTCTTTCTCAAGGAATTGAGGAGATGAGATTCAAACAACACCGATAACCATAGTTTTCATAATGATGAATTTTTTAGCTCCATGATGGTGAGACTAGGCAGGAATTTCTTATTTCGATAAACTTGGTGGGTGGGTGATAGAACCATTGGGAAGATGAGAGATGAGAACATCCAAAAATGGAATGCAATTATCGTTTTGCATTATCATAGTAAATTGCATATGGGGGGAAATGTTATTAAGATAATTAAAAAAAAAAAAAAACAAGGAGGGTTTTCCATGAGGCCATCTGAAAAAGTTATAATGTATAATGAATCTAAGTTGTTGTAATCACATTCAAAGCCTTAGAATTTAGGGCTCATAACTTACTTGAGTAATTGTGAAAATCTACACACTCAAATCTATTTTTAAAGGATGATGAAATTCTTGTTTAAGTGGATAGCTCTTCTAAAAGTAGCCATATTCATGGAAAGTGTTGCATTTGAATGAAATCTGTTCATAATAAAAGGGAAACAACTCCAACTTCCCATATTAAATCTAATAGTTTCAACACTTTTTTAAATCCACTTCTACACAAATTATACCTAATGAAATCTGGGCCAAGAAACAATTCCTTTGACCCCATAAAATAGCAAATAATACCATTTTAAGTCAATTAAAAAAATAGTAAAGAGTGATAATTATCCACGCAGAAGAATTAAACTATGCTGAAAATAAAACATTTTGAAATAGGAGAGGAGCTAGGAGCTAGCATTCAGATCTCCAAGGTTGCAGCCTCTATATTTATGTCGAAAAACTATGCTGAAAATAAAACATTTTGAAATAGGAGAGGAGCTAGCATTCAGATCTCCAAGGTTGCAGCCTCTATATTTAAGCAGAAAGACGTATACATATTGACAATGGGTACATTTAATAGGTTTTTAGTGCTTAATCAGTTTTGTATGGATAAGATTAAATATTGATGGAATATTCTTAGTAGTCCCAATAAATCAATGGTTGTGATTTCAACCACTAACTTCCTCACTATTATAAAGACATCAGTTTACATTTTATTTTTTTACTTTTACTTAATCATATTTAAAATTTACTATGGTAGCTAGCTGATTGCCACGTATAAATGATTGACTTTTCATTTGCTTGCCCTCTCATTTGTCATTTAATTATTTGGGTAACCAGTGGTTTACCTTTTCATTTAACCACCTATTCATTTAACATTTACTTTTTCAGTTTTAACATTTTTTTTTACATGGCGTCCTTCTAAGTTTCAAATTCACTGCATAAAGGATTGCTGCATATACAACCCGATCACTCCTGTATTTCGAACTTGTTAGGATCGCTCATGCATTTTTTTAGCCTACTGCATATACAACTCCGTGTATAAATCAAACACCCTGGATCGCTTGATTAGTGAACTGGATTGCTGCATAGCTGAATCTGGTGCATCAATGGACCTCTTTCTCTGGATTGGTGCATCAGTGGACCTCTTTCTCTGGATTACTGCATAGTTTAATCGGTGTATGGTATTTTCTGGATTTTGTATTTGGCCATATTCTTAATGTATCAACTCTTTTCGATATCTTCCATTTTTTTTCGTCCACTTCTAGGTCGTTTCTCTTTCTCAACGATTCAGGTTTGGCAAACCATCCTTTCAGAATTCACCAACGAATTCACCAACTACAAATTTGTGACTATGCTAGTAATAGAACCAGCAAAATATTCTCCGACGTCAATTGCAATCCACTGCCCAGTTTACGGTTGAAACAAATAAGAGGTCGTATGAACATCATTATCAACACCACTCACAAATAAGAGATCGTCATAACGGGAATACCTTCCTGAAGAAAAGCCACAAACGTCCAAAGGTTTTTCTGAGCATCATACTTCATCACTTGTTTTCGATCGATCACGTACAAGTTCCCACATTTAGACACAAAACCCCGACATCGATTGATAGGCATCCGTGATCTCCACACGTCTTCCAAGTGCCCGTCTTCGCATCCAAAACTTCCAACGTCTTCAAAGTGCCCGTCTTTCTACTCCACCATGAATTTACCATTTGTCTGCTTCCACATCGTAAGCTTCTGCAGTGGCCAGATTGTCGTCATGCTCATCTCGGCCCCCAGCGACGTAGATAAGTCCTTTCAAGGAAGAAACAGAGCAAGCGAAGAAGGATCGACCTCTGGGCATGTCGGCTCCGCGGCGCCATTTGCTGGACTGAAAATCATAAACGAATACAAGCTTCATGCGCCTCGGCCAATTGTTGATTTGGTCAGAACATCCTCCAAACAGGACAAGCTTCCCGTTCACAGGAACAAGCTCACACTTCTCTAGAATTCGAGAATCGTAAGGAATAGAGTGTATCGTTTTCCTCGTGCCCTTCAGAGGGTCGTATACGGTTATTCCAAACCCTGGAGCATTCGTCTAGTGTAACAATGTAGGTGACAGTGGAGGTAGTGGTAGAGGAAGAGGCCATGGTGGTTACGACGACGATAATGGTTATGGCAGCGGTGGATATAGGGGTGGCGGTGAGTGGATCGAATGTGGTGGTGGCGGAAGAGGAGGTGGTCAAGGAGGAGGTAGAGAGGTGGTGGCAGTCTAAGTTTTTACAAGTGCGGAAAGTCTGGCCACTTTTCTAGAGACGGCACTAACAATGGTGGTGACAATAGATTTTTTCAATGGTGACTTTGGTCAATTTTCGTGAGACTTCCCTAAACATGAAGTTTTAGTTGTTGATATAAATCCAAGTGTTACATTGGATTACAAGTAAAGGTTGGATCTAATGTTTTCCTCTTCAAAACCCTAATCTCATGGGTGGTTGTGAATAGTGGATTTGGATACCTTGAGCCCACCTACATTAAACTTGGAGGTTGACATGAAATTGAAAATAGGATTCGGTCTATCCAATATGTATTACTTATTCAACTCAAAACCCACTTACCTTGTTAAAATGAGCAGGATACCTTGTTAAAATGAGCAGGATAGTCTATTGAGTGTAGGTTATCTAATGCAACATTACTTTGTCTTGATTGTTATGATCCAGTATGCAATAAGTTATAAGATAGTTTTTATTTGAACCAAATTGTCTTTAATATGTCAAAGAGTGTTGAGTGTAGGTTATCTAATGCAACATTACTTTGTCTTGATTGTTATGATCCAGTATGCAATAAGTTATAAGATAGTTTTTATTTGAACCAAATTGTCTTTAATATGTCAAAGAGTGATGGTTTTCATTACTGTTTGAATGTGCTTGGCACCTAAAGAATATATCTTCAATTATTTCTAAAATAGAAGGTACAATTTTTTTCTAAGAAAAAATATTAAATTTGCTATTATACATAATTTGTTATTATGTATAAATTAGTTATATAATATTACTATATTTTTATTATATTTAAGTATATACAAGTTATTTATATTTTTTTATAATGTAATATGATAATAATAATGATGGTGATGATGGTTATTAAATTCTATTAATCAAGTAACATTATTTTCTCGAGTCCTAAAAAATATGAAATTATTGTTTTTTTGAATTTTATTTTAGTTAGTTAAAATCTTTAAGAAAAGTAAGTATTCTCTGAGGTTTCATATTATAGGTATTTTCTAATATTATTTTTATCTTTTATGGGTTGTTTTGTTGTTTGACCTATTATTAGTTTTCCTTAATGGTTAATGAATGGGCCTTGTAAAAGCACACACTTGCTGGTATGATCGCACCCAAATCAATTTCTAGGCAAATCAATAAGTTCTTGAGAGATTTCATGTGGCATGGTGGCAAAGGGAATCAACACAAGTTCCATTTGGTCAAATGGGAAACATCAAAGCTACCCATAAGAGAAGGCGGGCTCCAGATTAGAGATCCAGCACTTGTTAACATTGGCCTTGGATGCAAAATCCTATGGAAGTCGCACAATGAGCCTTCTCATCCTGTAAGTAAAACGCTCCTGCACAAATACATTCCCAGTGCTCAAATCAGAAATTTACAAAATGCTTTCCACAGGAAAAGCACGCAGCTATGGCAACTATGCCTCAAGGGAACGCAAATATTCACCCAGGATCTGTACCGAATTCCGGGAAACGGCAGACGAACGTGCCTATGGACAGATCGGGTAATGGGGAGGTTGCCCCTTGCCTCAAACGCCATCCTGAACGAAATTCGTGTTTTTCTTGTTCAGAGAGGAATACAGAGGATCAGTGATATCTCAAAATGGAATGAGGACGGCTCCTAGTCAGACTAGCACTTCGGCAATGTTCCAAATCGTCTCCTTCAACAGCTGGAAATGATCAAAGCAGAGCTCCGATATGTTGCACCAGTGCACATGAATGACAAAGACAAATGGGGCTAGGGGCCCACAGGGAGTTATTCTACCGCCAAAGGCTATGCTATTCTTCAATGCCAGAAATACAGACCTCCCCCAGCTAAAATCTAGAAGGACGTTTGGGACTCTACAACGCTCCCCAAGGTTAATTTTTTCTTCTGGACTCTAATGCACAAAAAGGTCCTGACTGGTGAAAACTTAATGAAAAGAAATATCGCAGGCCCTCATAGATGTGCTCTATGTAAAGAAGCAATGGAAACATCTGACCATTTGTTTGTAGACTATCAATTTGCAAACAAAGTCTGGTTCCTTACCCTCCATGGTCTCAATGTTGTTGTCCCCTCGAACATCTCTGTTGTAGACCTTTTCACAAACTGGAAGGACTGCTATCCCTCGCTCTCAATGAAAACACTATGGGACAGAATCTGGATCTCCATCCCTAAGTATGTATGCTGGAAACTATGGCTTGCAAGAAACGAACAAATCTTCAACAACATCGCATGGACCCCCAGCATGGTAGTAGCGAAAGCAAAAGGACTCCTCTTAGAAACTCTGAGATCTCAAGCCCACAAAACAGATATCTCGCTGCAACAGGAAGAAAAGAATTGGCTCGGTAACCCTATGCTCACTTCTAGGACCCAAAGTATTGAAAAACCCTATTCCGAAACAAAATGGAGGCTAAGAGACAATAATGATACTTTCCAAAGATGGTGGCAGAAGCAAGGAATAACTACAGCTTTCTTCGACGGCACCTCCAAAGGCAACCCCGGCAGAGCGGGAGCTGGAGGAATCATTTACTCTAACGAAGGGATAACGCTAGAAACCTTCAATTGGGGACTTGGACATCGAACTAATAACCAAGCAGAAATCTTGAGTCTAATAAAAGTGTGTCAGATAGCCAAGGCAATAGGCCATCGGAATCTACAAGTGTTCGGAGACTCCGAAATCCTGAACAAAATGATACATTTGGGAGGACAGTTCAATGATGCTGGATTAAATAAGAACCTGCAAAGACTAAGACACACTCTCCAGGACTTCACCTCCTTCAACTGCTACCATATACTTAGGGACTTAAACAAAGAAGTAGATGCTTTAGCAAATAGAGGTTGCCTCCTGGCCCAAGGAGATCTATGCATAAATGACGGAGATCCAACAAAAATATGTATCCCATGAAAATGACAGCAGCGTGTAAAATAGTAGATGGTTGTGCAAAGGAGGGTCAGAATATATGTTGAAACACATTGCTAGAATAGATGCTGAAACACAGTGCTAGAATAGATGCTGAAACACAGGGCTGGAACATATGCTGAAACAATGTTGTAATGCTGAAACACAGTGCTGGAACAGATGCTGAAACACAGTGCTGGAACAGATGCCGAAACACAGTGCTAGAACAGATGCTGAAACACAGTGCTGGAACAGATGCTGAAACACAGTGTTGGAACAGATGCTGAAACACAACGCCGGAACATACGCTGAAACAGTGTTGTAATGCTAAAACACAGTGCTGGAACATATGCTGAAACAGTGTTGGAACATATGCTGAAACACCACTGTAACAAATGATGAAATAGTGCTGAGACATATGCTGAAACAGTGTTGAGTCTTATGTTGAAACAGTTCTTTTAGAAGACATTCAGTTCACTAGTCTATAGTTATAGAAGTAGAATGGTTCAGGAAGACAGACCCGAAGAATTTCGAGGCCATTTTGTAATCAGACCCGTGGTTAGTCCACCCCATTAATATAATCTATAACCGTTTCTGTTAAAAAAAAAAAAAAAAACACACTTGCTAATCTTTCAAGTTTTTTGTTTTACGTCTCAACTATGTCATATAATGAGTAATCCATGAACAAATATTCCAATGTTGAGAAAATAGTGGAATTGAGACTTACCCAAGTAGATAAAGTCAAAAATATCTCGAAAATTCAGCTAAATGGTGATTTAGCCAATTCCATATATCACCCATTCACATTAAAGGAGCACACCATGTGAAGGGTTTCAAATCAAATATATAGGGTCTAAAATATTTAGGGGAATATTCTTATAAATGAATGGAAAAATATTTCCTAATAGCATGTGTTTATCCTTGTAAGTGTATAAAATCCACAACTTTCATTACAAAGAAAAAAACAATGATGGGGAAATGAAGTCACTTATGAAGGAGACATGAAGATAAACATACTAGAGCTATGGATGTCTTCTAGAAATAGAGTAAGGTATTTGATGTTGTGGTGATTCCACTAAGGCTATGAATGCTTGAGATTAGTCGAGAAAAAATACACGAAAGTGAAACAATTTATCTACTCAAAATATTAAATCCCATTTTTAGAGGAAA
Organism: Picea glauca; assembly: GCA_000966675.3. Lineage (NCBI taxonomy): Eukaryota > Viridiplantae > Streptophyta > Pinopsida > Pinales > Pinaceae > Picea > Picea glauca. The sequence continues at coordinate 471,708 of JZKD02S1685399.1, read as the reverse complement.
ACCCTATGACTATGGTTATTATCTATAACATTAGGTGGCGTTTTGAAAGAAATTAACTTCATACTTTCTATCTTCAAGAAAATATACTAAGTCATTGACGCATTGTAATTGGGGTACTATGGTTCATGTTACAAGGGAATGACCAAAGAAACCATTTATTTGAGTTCTAAAGGTATGACTTATTATGAAAGATTTCTAGTTTCTTGTTAAAATATATGGTTGAATTTTAATGAATCAAATATTTACAAATTTTCTTAGTGCGACACCACATGTTCATCCCTCAACAAGCCCCCAAGTTTTAGGAAAAAATTATGTCCCATTTTCTGTCACTAGTCAATATATGCTTCTTTCTTTTGAGCTTTACATAGACCCTAGTTCTTTATTGCCTCAATGCATTTTGTTAATTGATCAAGTTAGATTGGATTTCATGTTTCTATTGAAAAGTTTTATTTTTGTCTTTTCATGAGATTTATTACTTAGAGTATGATTCTAACACTAGGATTCTTCTTCACTTGTCTACATCAGTAGGCCCCTGATTTGAGAATCAACACAATTACCAAATGAAACTCTCGTCTCACCAACATTGGTGTGGATGGGCTCTAATTTTGAAATAAATCACAATTTCCGAATTAGTTTGTACTTAATCTTCAAACCTTTCTCTTTTACAACTTTTTTACCAACTCAAGATCCTTTTGAGCCTAATTCCTTAATTGATCCCAACCTCTAAATTGGGCCTTCTTGTCAATTAATTTTTATTGCTTTGACCTAATTTTTTAGTCAACCTCTGTGTATGAATTAATTGCTATTACCTTACCCTTATTTTTTAGTCAACCTTTGTATATGAATTGGACCCTCTTATCACTATTCATATTGAAAATATAAACTTTTAGACTAGTTTTACATGATTTTCTTTGTTATTTTCTCTTGGATACTTCTTTGATGATTTGGCCAAATATTCAAAATTGGGTCCTTCGGGTGTTTACAGGTATTCATTCAATGATCAACCCTAGTTTCTCAATCTTCCCTTCTGTTTTACCAATTTCATGTTCTGGGGTCTCAATTTATTTCCTTACTTCAATTTTTAAATTGGCTTACTCACAACTTTATGTTTGGACACATGAAAACATATTTTTGTACTTCTGCATAAGTGGAGAACATTTTAGATTGATTGCAATCATGTTAGTCTTTACAAATTTTAATAAATGGTATCATAATTTTTAATCGATCTCAATAACCAAGTTATTCATCTCCGAGTGAACTCATTTCCCAACATTCTAATTCGCCAAATTGGCTCTTCCCCCACCTAATGATAATAAATTAGGGTCACGATTTTCAAATAGGTCCACTTTATAAAGAATTATTCATTCAAGTTTAGGCTATCACACATGCGAGCTCAGGTTTGAAATTTGAATTTGATGGTTAACGTGTACATTTTTAATTAGCACACCTTTAATACATGTCGAGTTTTGACTCGATTTGACAGAGCTACAACTCAAACTTATCACTACCTGGTCAAATTTGGAAAAAAATGCATGTCATGCTTGATCCTTCAATTTAAAAGTTCAAGATCATACAAAAGGTTCATTTGCTCGAATGATTTTTGTGTCATGGAAATGATCATACTTCTTACCTCTCTCCAAATCTTTCTTGACAAGTTAATCTTGACGTCCTAGGTCATTCTTCACTTAAGGGATAGTTAATGCTACAACCTTTAACGAGAAAAATTCTCCTAAGACTATCCATATCCCTTTATCATCTTGTGACTCCATTTTCCATTTTTTTTCAAAGGCACTGGTGTATTGGAGGTTGTGAACCTCTTTCTTTAGGTTCTGAACCCTCCGATCCCTCAAACTAACACAACTTTTCTTATATTTGGTCAAAATCGGTAAATAAATGGTCAAAGTTTCTTTCCTTGAAAAGATCTATCGATTTGTGATATTAGATTTTGGTTTTGACTAATACTTATTACTGCTTTCATAAACATTTCATTGTTTCCCCTTTTCTACATAAGTGTGTTACTCATCTCTCTTTTCTTGACATTGTTTCACTACTTGCGAGCGTCCATAACCTTGACAAAGTTTCCTTTCTACCATACAAGCATAGTCCCACTACTAGCGAGCATCCACAACCTCGACGATTCTAATTGTACTTCCCACACTATTAATAGCTCTTTCAACTTCCTTTGTATTTTAAAATATGCTCACCCTTTTATATTTCATATATAGGTATGCATATGCACATAGGGTGTGAAGGAAGCAGAGTGATATGAAAGTTTCTTTAATTTGTTGAGTAGATTCTATGCATTTAAGTTGAATCCATGGGTCTCCCCAAAATCCATCATAATATTGGCCATCTTAGTAATATGAAGTGAATGGAACTCAAATAAAACAGTAGATAGATACTTTCCTATACTTACGGATTATCATGGTATGCTCATTAAGCATGTTTTTTCCACCACAATTATTAGTCCATATCCACAACTAAGAACTTCATGAGTGTTTATTCAGACAGATAATCACATGCTTCTCATGACTAGTAAAAATTTATTTAGTATGAGACCAAAATTGAACTATCCCCTCACTCAAAATTAAATATTAATCCTCAAGGCAGAATAAGAAGTCAAATTATCTTAGGGAACATACCAGCATTCAAATTAAGATATGAAAGTGATATGTACAAGTAGAAATAAAGAACTAAAACTCAAACCAATTGAAAAGATAAAATAAAACTAATCTAAAAAAAACTAAAAATAGAAATGCCAATCATCAAAATAAAATGAAACCGACTAAAAAATAAGAAGAGACCCATAAGTAAGGAATAAATATGGGGCAACAACACAGTATGAATGATATGCATAAAGGTATGATTATTCCATCTCCAAGAATTAGAATAAGGAAATTTTCAAAGAAGCTAAGACCCATCAATAAAAATATTCAAGACTAAGACATAACCTAGAAACCAAAATCAGAAAGACTACGATGAGAGGTGATCGAGAAAATCAATATCCTACAAAGATTTTGTTCCAACATATTTGATATTTTCTAGTGATAAAAATTCATATTGTTGAAATGCCTACAAGAATTGGATAATTTGAGGAATTGACCCCTTTGATATTATTTCCATGGATAAGATCTTAGTGAAATAAGATTTCGAAGTTGTCGTATTTTCAAACTCATAAATTGCATTGATATTTTCACCAAGATATCCATTGCCACTTTGATTATTGATATATATCACCCACCGATTGTATCATTCACCCCTAATGGTATAAGAGTTGTTGAAATATTGGTAGTCATTGATATCAACCCTTGAAGAAGTTTAGTATCCCTGAAGGTATGGTTATGGAACCCAAAGTTGATCATGGAAAAAGGTCATGAAGGATAGTGTAAATGTAGGTAACACACTCATGGATGGATAGTCCTCACCATTCAATTTCTGGTGATAGGTGGTACACCAAGTTATTGGCTTTATGGACTGATCTAGGTTCTAACTACAGGATTACCTACAACCCTTTGAACATCATCCCTTCTGGATACCATAAGGAAACACAACACACAGAGTGCACCGCGTAGTCTCACCTGATATGGCTTCAATGTATGGCTGCAGGAATTAGGTGTCTGCAACCATGGGATGGGATGTTCTTTTCTCTCAGGGGCATTATATCTACTCAACTTTTATCCCTCGAATACCCATTTATTATGCTAACCCTAGATGAATCCTAGTTCTGACTAGTGACACAACTATTATAACGGAACTTCATTAACAATTATAACAACATATAACCATTGACATATATTCATTTACTGCAACATAAAATTAAGATATAAATACTAACTATGACATTCATCCATTTAGTGGTGTTCTACATATTTCATTAGTTTATCTTTAGTGCGTACTATTATTTCCTTTATCATTTTAACATTTTCATCGTAAAACTCATTAAAGAAAATATAACCACAAGTATTGAAAACATTCACACATAACCCAAATCTATTGTGGCTCACCCCCTCCTGAGGTTACGTCCAAAAAGATGAGTCACTTCAGTTATTTATTAATCTTCCTGCAAAATCTAGTGTCGTGCACTGTACATTTCTTCCTCCATTACAATTGATCTCCACGGATCGTAATATCCTTCACAAAACTTAGAAAAAATATTCAATCATGCATAGACTAACAACATCTAGAACTTAGATTAAAACTAATAAATTATAACCTACCAACCCCTTCCACAGTCCTAATGCATTCTACTTATACAAAAAATGGGACAAAGACCTTACAAAAACCCTAACCTTGAGTGGATTAGGTTTGTCCACTTTCCAACTGACTCAATCTCGACTGGTCCATGATCCAATTGTTCTCCAAGTTAGCGCTTCTCCACTTTCCAACTACTCTCCAGCGGTTTGTCCACTTTGTCATTGCTTTTCCTCAGCATTCGTTTTCCTCTGTTTCTGGTGTTAGTTTTCCTTTGTTTTTGGAACGCTCTCCATTTTTTGGTCGGGCCTTGTATTTTTTGATTTCTTCCTTGATTCCTTCAAAAATTCCTTGATTTTATCCCAAAATTGGCCTACACCAATAGGCCACCAACACTAACATTGTGACTCATCCCGATTCACTCACTGAATCCTGCATATTTCACTGCATGTGTCAGTGCTTCATACATCTTTGTTGCTTGCTAGCATTGAACCTGAGCCTAGTTTATCTTTTTCACCATGGCTTCTACCATCTCCGAGGTGACTCGAGGTTTCAATATTTCTCCCACCTCCAAGCCTATATGTTCCACTTTTAATTTGTTGAGTCAATATCCATGACCAATTTCTCATCATTTTCCTGTAGAGGTTCCAACTAAGCCTGGCTTGCAATCTTCTCTGCCTACACTGCCTTTTCTTCTAACTGTAGACTCTTCATTTTTGCAGTTGTCTTAATTTTTTTAGGAAGTGTCATCATATTTTGTCTCTATTTCAAGTCTACCATTGCTACATGGACCCTATACTCCTTTCCTTGTAGATCTTGCAAGATTCCATCATCTTGTAATTATGTCCATAGTTGGCCACTTTTCTCCAACAACTTTGTCATCTTTTGTATAGCATGTGTTATATTCTCCACAAGTTTTGTTTTTTCTTGATCTTGTTCTGCACTTACTTTTGGAGGAGTAGTTGGTACTACACACTCCTACAGCTCCTTTATTTGGTTCTTATACAAATCCAAATCCTGAGCTATCTTATTCATTTGCGGCAATGTGTTTCTCCACCTCTTTTATCTTCTATTGTGATAACTTCTTCTCCTTCCCTTCCTAACTAATTGCTTTCTTTAGTTTTATGTTCTCCTCTTGTGTTGTATGTAAATTTGTCACATCCGACCTTTCTTTGGACTAGATTTCTTGTGTGACATTGATTTTCAATTTTTAGATCGCCTTTGTCAGGATCTCAGAAATGCCAAGTCTAATATATATATCTCCTTTAGAGGCTTCTAGGCTACCTCCTCGTCAATGTACAACATATCAAGTGTTATAATGAAATTTTCACTCCCCTACATTGTGATCTGCATTGTTTCCCCTACTGGTATTCCTTGCATATTCTTTACTGGTGTGTATTTCTATCAATGCTCTACCTCGATCTTTAATTGTTCTGTTGCAGTTTTTACCTCCTTCTCCTATTCAATAACTGAATCCCTATCCTTCTCTACATTCTCTGAATCCTTTGATAGTCTATCTTCAATGGTCGTAGCTACTAATTCAACATCATCTAATGTCAGTGATGTGTGAGGTGGTGTCCTATGGGCCTTTTCCTTCTTCCTTGAGCCACTTGCTTGCTCCCATGTTCTATTATTTTGGGCATATGTTGGATCATATGTCTCTAGCATGTGTGTATCCACAGTTATCTCATGTCTAACTTCTTCTTACATAGGTATATCATGTGTCTTTGTCCTCACTTCTATTGCGCGCACTTGTTCTCTTGTATCTCTCATTGTCTTCCCTGTGCGCAGTGGATCCTATCTGGAACCACCCTATCATTTCTTCTACATCCTTTGTTTCTTTTGAGGTGAGTTACTTCCCCCCACTTGGCCTTATGGTGTATTCTTATTTTTTCTCGCACCATTTCTGCCTGTTTTCTATGCAGGGATTGTTTTGTCTTGCACCTGAGTTTGTACTGTTGGCACTCTCCTTGGACTTACTAGCACCTTCCATGCATCAAGCCACTCTTGGACCTCCATTTGGATATCTTTAATAGTAACTTAGTAACTTAGTTGTAACCATTCCTTCATTGGATCCCTCTTCTCCTGCAACCACATACGGTGGTGCGTGGCCTGAAAATTAGCAATCCGTCCAAACTCTTAGACTGTCTCAAGTGAAATACTCCACATATTGACTGAGTGATATTGGATCTCTAAAAGGTATATCGAAAATGTATCATTTTTCACCTTCTTCTTCTTCATGTCTTCTCTTCTCCTTAAGGAAGTGTATCTAGTTGCACTGCACTTTCCTAATCTATGAAGAAACATACTATACATCAGTTATTGCCAACCTAAAAGTTCAATGAGGATGAGTAGCCATGAGTAGTGGAACTCAGAGCCCCAGTCTTGTATATCCTTACAGTTATCAAGGAAGGAATTGAGCAAATAAGGGGCCCAGCTCATCGAGCTCTCCTTTGTGCACTTCGCTGCAACCGCTACCAGCCCTACTAGTACTTCTTCCTTCCTGCATTCATGCATTAAATTACGCACTGAAAACCTTGTAGAGAATCTTTTTGTTGGATCATTTATGTCCCTGATATTGATCCCCCTATTCCCTCTATCTGTGCCATATTTTTCCTTAATTTCATCAAAAATGGCCTTTTCCTTATTATTGTCCTCTAGATATTGTTTCTATATTCTCCCTATCCATGGGTATCCTAGTAATTGTTTTTATTAGTTCCACATTGATACGAATTGGCCTATCCATCCATAAGACACCTCCATGCACCCTTTCTAGGAGATGTTTCACACATTCTTTGATGTATTAACTACGCCCAAAGTGCGGTATATCCAATAATTTCATAATCCCTATGCTATATATCCCCAAGATCCATTGCACAGGGTCCAACAACAGTGCACATCATGGGCCCTCTCCTCTACATTCCATGTAGTTGTGTTGCGCCAAATTCGAGAATTTGACGGTATCTTATACATCGTGGTCTGAGTACTTTATACTTTTCACACCTGATACATTTCATCATCCACGTTTACTCCATCCCAGATCTTTGGCATTACAATTATCAAATCTTCATGTGCGTGTGGTATTCCTTTCACACTGCTTTCAGCCTGGACTTTCTTTTTCCCTCACGAGGATGACGCCCCGACCTCAGGGATGCCCTCTTTTTATGTTTCTTATTATTCTTCTGAATCTAGGCCCTGCTATGCTAAACCCATGGCATGTTCTTTGTCATGTGGCCCTTTTCTTCTCGATGCATTGGACTATGTTATTTCTACATCTTCCTTAGGTTTCCCAACCTCCTGCGATGGGTTTTCTTCCTCCTCCACCTAAGTGCTATGTGGCTCATACTCTATAATATGGATTTCATCCACATCAACTATTGTTGGCATGCCTGGTGTCCTTGTTTGTGTCACTTGAGTGCTTCTTCTCATGTTTTGATCAGCCTTACTTGGTGCTCCAACTCGTGATGGTGACATCTTGCTAGAATCCGAACTATTGTGCTACAAATCTCAACATGTTGTTAATAATTATCACTCTCTTGTTCTTATGGTTATCTCTTCATTCTTATCCTTAGCCACAAACACAAATGACTGCATTTTCCCCCTTTTTCTGACTTTATAGTGGGACGATGTACTAACAGCTATTCCGCACTGACAATTTTTTCTTTTTCATTTTTTCCTGAGCACTACACTTTTGTACATGTCAACTACTTTCCAGTGCAGAGTGTCTTCAACACTAGTTTTTTCGTGGTTCACTGTTCATGCTAACAATTCTATCGCATCAAAACCTTCTAGTATTCTCCTATCCTTTTGTCTTTTTATGGATTTTTGTCTTTTTCTTCTAACATCTGTTATATACAATATGTACAATCATGCCTCATTTTTTTGTTTTTACCTCAGGTTGTTAGGTCGCCTATATTGATACAAATTCAATCGATTTCCATTCACCAGTCCTCTGAGATTCTTCCCTGCAAGATATTCTAGTTGCACAACACCTCCATTTGTGATGGCTTCTACCTGATAAGGCCCTAACCAATGCATATTGAACTTCCTGGGGTGTTATAGATACATGTTTTCATAAAGGAGAACTATATCTCCTTTCTTAAATATTTTCTTCTTTATGTTCCTATCATGCCAAGATTTTTCCTTCTCTTTCTGTACTTTCTGGTGAAATCCTACTAGAATTATGTCTTCTTCTAGCTCCATCAATTGATCCAATATTTCTTGCGCAACACCTTATTCTGTCATGTTGGTTATCATTTCAATGTGCAGACTAGGTACTAAATAATCCAATGGAACCAATGCTTCCTTCCCATACACCAGTATAAATTGTGTATGTCTTGTAATCCTCTTGCATCTAGTCCTGTAAGACCATAACACTGTTGATACCTTCAAATCCCAATCATCCCTATTCATATTGAAAATCTTTGTCAATGCATTTTCTAGAATCTTGTTAAAATATTCTATTATACCATTTTCCTTGGGATGGTAAGGTGTGCTCTTCTAATGATGTATCTCGAATTATTTTTTCGTAGCTATGATTGTACTGTTAATAAAATGATTTCCCTAATCACTCAACAAAATTATGGGACATCCAAATCTGGTCACCATGTTCTCAAAGAGAAATGGCGTTGCAGTTTTTGCATTGCAATCCTTCATTGGGGCTACTTCTTCCCATCTAGTTAAGTATTATGTCATAGTGATGATGTATCTGTCTCATGACCTCCTTGCTAGTGGGTTAATGGGTCTAATGAAATCCACAACCCATTTATCAAATACATATAAAGTTACTTGGGGCATAAGTGGCATTTCATCACTTTTGGATGGTTTTCCCACACTTTGACGCACATCACAGGTCTAACAGTATTCCTTTGTGTCCTTATGTACTGTAGGACACCATAATCCTGTGCGCAACACCTTTTATGCTGTAGGATTTCTTGCATAGTTCCCTCCATCTATACCTTCATGTGATTATGCTAACAACATGGAGTGTTCATGCTCCATCACACATATTCTCAGAATTCCATATTCACCTAAATTGTATAAATGACCTGCAATCAGTTGATGGTCTACAGTGCACACTACCAACTGTTTTTTGTGTGTGACAGTAAATTCCCCGGGAGCCATTTCTGTGCTCAAAAATCCAACAATGTCAACAAAATAATCATCAACAATCTGAACAAAAAATAAGTGAGCATCATGAAAATTCTCCGATTTATTTGGCTCCTCTCCATTAGTAATTCTTGACAGATGATCTGGTCCTGCATTCAACTTCATTGGTTTTACTACGATTTCAAAATAAAATTCCTGAAACAATAACATCCATCTACAGATCCTCCCCCCTAACATTGGATTGCTAACTAGGTACTTCAAAGAGAAACGATTTGTAAACATATTAAAGTGTTGATCGAATAAATAATGTATAAACTTTTGTAGAGCATATACCATAGCCATAGCTTACCTTTCTGTAGTATTATAGTTCTTCTCAGAATCAGACAATTTTCTACTAGCAAATGATATTAGGTGATTAATGTCTCCTTCACTTGGTTGTGCCAAGATTGCTTCAAGTGCAATGGATGAAGTGTCCACATGCACAAGAAAGTAATTTGTCCAATATGGAAAGCTCATAATTTGTGTTGTCACGATCTTATCTTTCAATATGTCCAAGCTCTCTTGGCATTCATCATTCCAATGAAACCTAATGTCTTTCTTTAGTAAATTTTCTATGGACATAGTAATCTTTGCATATCCCTTTATGAATTTCATGTAGTACCATGTTTGGCCTAATGTTTCTCTCAACTAGCATACTGACTTAGCTGGTGGTAAATTAACAATAAAAACAATCTTCGCAGGGTCTACTATCAAGCCATGTTTGCATACAACGTGCCCAAGTAGGATTCCCAACGATGTGTTGAGTATACATTTCTTAATGTTCAATGAGATCTGACATTTCCTACATATTTCTAACATTAACCTCAAATTTTCTACATGGTCCTTCAATAAACTGAATATTTTCCAATCATCCACATAAACCTCTAAAACTTTATGTATAAAATCCTTGAATGCAACTACTACTACTCTAGAAAATATTGTTGGTGCATTATTTAAGCCAAATGACATTATTGTATACTGATATGACCCACACTCTATTGAAAATGTAGTTTTTTACCTATCCTCTAGAGCAATTCTGATAGGATGGTAACCTAAAAATCTATATGTAAAAGAGTACACTTCTTGTCCTCCTACATTCTCTAAAAGCTCATCTATAAATGGAGTAGGAAAGGGATCATGTAAGCATGCATAATTTAACTTTATCAGATCCACACATATCCTAATCCCTCCAGTCTTATTTTCATGGACCACCATTGGACTAATCCATTTCGATTCTTCCACATGCTCTATGATTCCTGATTCTAGCATTCTGTCAATTTCTTCCTTAACCTTCTGCTTATAGATGGGGTTTAATCTGTATGGTCTCTGTCTAACTGATCTTACCTCTAGTTTGAGGGGTATATTCATTTCCCAAGGTACTCCTACTACCCCTTTCATCTCTGAAAATGTGGTTGGGAATAAGTCACTATACTCATGCAGTAATTCAGTTATCTTTTCCATTGTCTCATTGTCCCAGTAATCTCCAATGTTCGCTATCTTGGGATTCTCTTCAATCCCAATATTGACCTTTTTAATATTTATAGGTGCAGTAAACTCTTATGATTGTAACAGGGGTCCTTCCAACCCTCTTTCTCCTTTCCCTTCTAATATTTGTATATCACGTGGGTTTTCCTCTTCTTCTTCATCCTATGTGACCTGATAACAATAAACTAATTATTCAAGTGTTTCTTTTATGTAATCTTTGTCTACTGTCACTGTATCTACCCCATTCTCTTCAAATATATTCTCTTTGATCCTCTGTAATGTTAGATCCACCCATGGATTCTCACTTTCAAATGAAAAGTTCCTAATCAATTTCTAATGTATGAATAAAATAATGTGTCCATTCCCTTGGTGGTATCAATCTCCAGTTAGTGACACAATCATCTATGTGTTTTCCTGGGTTCCCTCTTCCATCATACTTTTGTAAGAGTGATGCAACACCCCTACCTCAGCAGGTTCTTCTTGATCTCCTGGTCTTTGGATATTTCTATTTCCTTGAGCAAAAATAGCTCTTTGATTCCCATCTAGAATCTTCAACACATATAACCATAGATCTTTCCTAGAAGCCATGCCTGCGCGAACAAGCACTAGGCATGAACCCCTACTTCCACATGACCACTGGCGCGACCACTGACTTAACCTGAAAAGGTATTTCAGAATTAGCGACTTCACAATTTCAATTACGAGTCCCCTTGACTCCTTCGATCCCCGAAACCCAGAAAAGGGATAATGGGTCTTTTGCTCCTCCTTTATGTTTCCACCACGTGACCCTTGGATGTGTCATGGGCCCCAACTTTCAGGCATCGAGATTTTTTGTATCGGGGATTCACGATGTGACTTATCTCCCTTTTCCTGGTAGACAAAATCACAATGACCGCTTATGCCAGATCAACAGTCTTGGGTTCGTCCCACGATCAACAGTCTCGATCGCATTGGTATTTCACATATTGCGACTTCCGGTTAATTGTTCATCCACAACCCTGATTCCCAAATTGTCGAAATTTACAAAACAATATCAATGACTCTCGTTGATCCATATCTGATGGTTATTCTCCCTTCTAAGCTTGCGAGTATGAAAAGACTCTCGCCTTAACTTTCCTGTTGATACATTCGATCCAACGGTCCACAGAAAATCGGTAGTTCTCACTCCAAGAAACTTCAACTGTCCTTTCAATTCCTCGAAAACTCCTTACAGAATAACTTGGTGTCTTCCCTCCTGAACTTGGTTTCTATGAGGTAACTGTAAACCTCATCCTTCTTTCGAATTCTTCGAAGCCTCTATTCCTTTTAAGCTTAATTATTTCTACAACCTCAAGGATTCAAGGGAATCCTGCACGCACTCCTTGCGGTCTTCACAATAATCACTGATTATCTGATGTCTTCCCCTTCTACGCACTCCTTGCGATAGAAATCCTTCAACCACTCACTTGGTTTGAAAAATTCTAAGACTTCAACCGGCCTATGCACACCTTGCACAACTTTGTGCTACACTCACAGTTCTTCTGGTATAAGAACAACAGTATCCCTCCAGATATTTTATGAGGCAAGACTCAAAATATTTTCAATGCACTCCTTATGGACCTACACTGCACTCCTTGCAGGAATTCTCAGCATGAGAAACAATTGAAAATCATACTCTCCCTTTCATGAACTTCATATATTCAACATGAAATCACAGACACACACACACACACACAACATTAAAGCAAATGCAAACAGAGTATATAAGCGAACTGTAAACATACCATTCAATAGAAGAAAACAGTAACCATGATACACCATGAAATTGGATCAAAGCATCTTATATTAATTCAAGTTCTTCTATACATGGATTCAATAGAAACAATTATCTGCTCATACAACTTCTACAATATTTTTTTTCTTCTCTGCTCTCTTATGTTCTACAACTTCTATGTGCTACCTTCTCTTCTAGAATAATGATACAATACATACGAGGGAGATTTCTCGATTTTTCCCTCCTATGACTCAAGCTATCCAATCAAATTAAATCCTACAACAACTTTACATTTATTACATTAAATGTCTACAAAGCAACAGATGAGAGAAACCGCTCAAAATCTCTGTTACAATCTCCAAATCATTTAAGAGTACTTATGTCTCTCCAGATATTACATTAATGTTTCTCTTTTAAAATTCAAAATGTATTCAAAATGTTTGTTGGTGCATATCCAGTTGTCCTCCTCTTGCGCATGTTTATGATGCACCTGCATCATACTCCTCTGGATGAACAATTCATGAACTCTTGTTCATGAGATCCTACACCGTTTGTCCATGTTTTTAGATATTTTCTTCACTTTCCCAACTGGCATCCTCAATCGGGTGTCCTTTCCACATTACCAAATATTCAAAATATGTTCTTCGCCTGGTATTTTTACTGACTCTCTGATCAATGATATTTTCCATTTGCGGCTTTTCAGCTACAAGCATTTTATTGACCCATTGTATCTCTTTCTGATTATTTTATCCTCTAGCTTCATCTTCTCTGTAAGGATATAGATCTTCTACATTGAATATGGGTGATATGCCCACACTATATGGCAATTCTATCTCATAAGCATTTACCTCAAATTTTCGTAGAATCTTACACAACCCTATCTTTTTCATCTTCAGTTTATTATATGTTCCCCTTGGGAACCTTTCTTTTCTCAGATGTGCTAAGACAAAATCTCCCACTTTGAACTGAATTTATCTCCGGTGATGATCTTCTCTCTGCTTATATTCCTGGTTGGAACTCTACAACCGCTCTTTAATCTTATTGTGGAGCTCCTACATCTCTGCTGCAAAATCTTCTGCTCCCGCACTTCTAAACTCACTCTGCTCTAAGTCTCTCAACTCAGATAATCCTCTTGGATACATTCCATACATTATCTGGAATGTGATCTGTCTTGTGCTCCTATTAGGTGAGTCATTATATGCAAATTTCGCTTGTGGAAGAATCTGATCCCACTCACTATGATGTTCAACTACTAAACTCCTCAATAAGTCTCCTAAAATTCAATTTACTACCTCACTCTGTCCATCTGTATAAGGGTGATATGTTGAGCTAAAAGATAAAATCGTTCCCAACTTTTTCCATAGTGTCCTCAAGAAATGACCAACAAATTTGGTATCTCTATCTAAAACAATACTCTTGGGTAAACCATGAATTCGAACAACTTCTTTGAAAAACAGATTTGCAATGTGTGTTGCATCACTGGTTTTATAACATGGAATAAAATGTGCCATTTTGGAAAATATATCGACTACCATGAATATGGAATCACAACCTCTCTATGTCCTTGACAATCCTAACACAAAATCCATTCTTATCGCATCCCACATCCTCTCTGGTACTGGTAATGGTTGATACAACCCTGTGTTCTGTCTTTTCCCCTTTGCGTGCTAGAAAATTCTACATTTGTTGACAAATTTCTTGACATCTGTCCTCATCCCTGGCCAATAATACAATTTTTTCAGTTTAGCAAATGTTTTATCATGGCTGAAATGTCTAGCCAATCCCCCACTATGTTTTTCCTTTAAAAGGTTTCCCCTCATAGAACTCTTCGGGATACACAACTAATTTCCTTTGAACAACAATCCATGATAAACCAAGTATTCAATCCATTGGCTCATGTATCTTAGAATAGGATTCTCACATGCTCCATAAGCATCCTTAAAATCTGAATAATCTCTGCAAATATTCTTAAGGCTATCAAAACCTAAGGTCTTCACACGAAACTCCCGCAGAATCAAACATTTCCTGCTCAATGCATCAACAACCTTGTTAGCAATTCCATAAATGTGCTTTATAACAAAATTAAAGTTCTGCATAAATTCAACCCATTTTTCATGTTTCTGGTTCAGTTTTTCTTGTCTGGTTACGAGTTGTAAAGCATGGTTGTCTCTATACAAAACGAACTCTTTCGGAACCAAGTAGTTCCTCCATTTCTTCAATTCCTGGATGACTGCATAAAACTCTTTATCATACGTGGAATATTTCATCTTCGTCTCATTCAGATTCTCATTGAAGTATGTTATTGGTCTATTGTCCTAACTTAAGAATACTCCAATCACAAATCCACTTGTGTCACATCTGACCTGGAATGTTTTACTGAAATCTGGAAGAACTAGAATTGCTTGTTCGGTTATATTTTACTTCAAAAACTTGAAACTTGTTTCTGTTTCCTTTGTCCAATAAAAAGATTTGTGTCTTTTCTTGACTGTTTCCATCATTGGTGCACTAATCCCACTAAAATTTCTGCTGAAATTTTTGTAAAAACTAGTTGATCCATGGAAGCTTCTTACCTCAAAAATATTCCTTGGCGACGACCATTCTTTGATTTCTTTTACCTTCTCCAGATCCATCTTCAAATTGTTCGAAGAGATTACAAAATCCAAATAAATGAGTTATTTATTCATGAAAGATGACTTCTTTAGATTTATCAGCAACTTCTCTTGCTACAACCTCCTCATCACTAGAGTTAAATGTCTCAAGTGTTCTTTCTCAGTCTTACTAAAGATCAATATATCATCAAGATACACAATTACAAACTTCCCAATGAAATATTTCAAGACTTCATTCATTAATCTCATAAAATTATTTGGTGCATTTGTCAATCCAAACGACATGACAAGCCATTCATACAGTCCTTCATTCGTCTTGAATGTTTTCTTCCATTCATCACCTTCCCTCATTTGAATATGACGATATCCTCTTTTCAAATCAATTTTTGAAAAAAACTTTGCTCCACTCAAGAAATCCATCAATTCATCCATCCTGGGTAAAGGAAATCTATACCTGATGGTGATTTTGTTTATATCCCTTGAGTCTGTACACATTCTCCATCCACCATCTTTCTTCGGGCTTAACACTATTGCCACATCGCATGTACTCACTATTTCTCTAATCAGCCCTTTGTCCATCAAATCTTGGACTTGATTATTAACCTCTTCATTCTCCTATGGCGTCAGTTTGTACGCCGCTCTATTTGGTAAACTTTCTCTTGGTATAAGGTCAATGTGATGGATTATACTTCTGATGGGCAACAACAACCAAGGTAAATCATCCACCACTATATCAGTGAAATTCTCTTGTAGTTCCTGAATTTCATCCATGGGAATGCAATCACATAAGATCTCATCTCTGTAACCTCCTATCTTAAACTCAACTAAAAATTGTTTAGTGATTGTTACATGATGTCCTTTTTTAAACCACAAAACCTTATATGGGCTTGGATGTGCAACTGTCTTCAATTCCATATTTTCCACCATCTCTATGGATGCTAGATTATCTATGCTTCCACTGTCCACTATCACCTTGCATACCCTATCCTTGGTCTTGCAAGAAGTTTTGAACAAATTTGTCCTCTAGGATGGATTATCTAATTCCTTCTCTGGTTTCAAGAGAATTTTCCTCATCATTAAGGATCTTCCACCTTCTGCATCTTCTGCCTCAACATTTTTCCTTTGCACTTCTAAAATGTGATATTCACCTCTTCCATCTCTTTTTATATCACAAAATTCAAAATATTTTTGTCCGATCTTTCCACAGACAAAACACTTTATATCACCTCCTCTGCCTCTTCCTCTTCCTCTTGCTCGCGAAAAAGTGTTCTTATCGACATATTGTCTTCCCTGTGAACTTCCTCCCCTTTCTGGGTGATTATGAGGTTTATTTTCTTCATCCTTAGGATTTTGTACTCTATCTTGGGCAATTTCTTTGCCTCTGCTCTCACTTCTACCTCTGCCCCTTTGACTTTTATTTCGGGCCAATTTATCTTCTGCCTTCAAAGCAATCTGATAATATTCTTCTACATTCCTGATAGTCACCATGATCATTTCATCATGAATGTCATATATTAGGCCATTCATATATCCGAAAACCTTTTCATCATCACTCTCATGATGACCATCTCTAATGTTTATCCGATAAAACTCCTCAGTGTATTCCTTGACTTTCATCCCTTTCTGTCTCAAATTTTGCATTCTCCGGAACATATTTATTTGGTAATATGTGGGTATGAATTTGTCTTTCATCTTGGCGACCATCTTGTCCCAACTTTTAATTCTTTGCTTGCCTTTGAAATGCATGTCAACTTGTAGTTCATCCCACCACAGTGTTGCATGCCCTTTCAGTCTAGTGACAACATGTTCTACTTTCTTATCTTCTTTGATATCTTCATAATCTAAGTATTTATCTAGAGCTCTAAAAAAATCTAGCAGCTCCTCAATGTCTAAGTTTCCTTCATACATAGGGATGTCCATTTTTTATCTGGCACCTATTATTACAACAACTCTGAATAGACATTCCTCTCTAGCATCTTCGGCTACAACTTCTTCTTTGAATCTTTCTTTGTTCTCATTTTTGGCTTCAGTGACATCTCTAGTATTAGGTGTTCACCTCTGTGTTGTCTCCATAGCATCTAATCGAGCACGAATTTCTCTCATCTCCCTTTCCACAGCTGGATCGGGCATATCTCTCTCTTGACGTCTCCTTGGCGACATTGTTTCAAGCCGCCCATGTAGAATTCAATTTCAATTGTTCCTTGTCTTCTCTTCACAAAAAAAAAAAGTTGTTATCTAAGCTCTGATACCACCTAATGCAGCACCCCTACCTCAGTAGGTTCTTCTTGACCTTCTGGTCTTTGAATCTTTCTATTTCCCTGAGATGAAATAGATCTTTGATTACCAACTATAATCTTCAACACATATAACCACGGGCCCTTATTTGAAGCCACACCTGCGCAAACAAGCACTAGGTGCGAACCCCTACTTCTACTTGACCACTGGCGCGACCACTGACTTAACCTGAAAAGGTATTTCGGAATTCGTGACTTCACAATTTTGATTACGAGTCCCCCTGACTCCTTCAATCCTCGAAACCCCAAAAAGGGCTAACGGGTCTTTCGCTCCTCCCTTATGTTTCCACCACGTTACCCTCGGTTGTGTCCTAGGACCCAACTTTCACACATCGAGATTCCATGTATCGGGGATTTGCGATGTGACTTATCTCCCTTCACCTGATAGCCTAAATCATGATGACCGCTTATACCAGATCAATGGTCTTGGGTTCTTCCCATGATCAATGGTCCTGCTCACATCTGGATTTCACATATTGCGACTTCCGAGTAATTTTTCCTCCACACCCTCGATTCCCGAATTTCCGAAATTCAAAACACAAGATCAATGGATCTCGTTGATCCAGATCTGACAGTTATTCTCCCTTATGATCTTGCGAGTATGAAAATACTATTGCCTTAACTTTCTCGCAGATCCGTTGAATCCAACGGTCCATGAAAAATCAGTATTTCTCCCTCTGAGAAACTTCAACTATCCGTTAAATTCCATGACAACTCCTTGCAAAATAACATGGCATATTCCCTCTTGAACTTGGTTTATGTGAGGTAACCGTAAATCTCGTCCTTCTTTCAAATTCTTCAAAGCCTCTATTCCTTCTGATCTTAATTCTTGTTGCAACCTCAATGATTCAATGGAATCCTGCATGCACTCCTTGCGGCCTTCACGATAATCACTGATTATCTGATGTCTTCCCCTTCTGTGCACTCCTTGCGAAAAAAATCCTTCAACCAGTCACTTGGTTGGAAAAAGTCTAAGAATTCAACCGACCTGTGCACACCTTGCAAGACTCTATGCTACACTCACACGTATGCTAGTATAAGAACAACAATATCCCTCTTGAGATTTTCTGAGGCAAGACTCATAATCTTGTCAACACACTCCTTGCAAACCTACACTGCACTCCTTGCAGGAATTCTCAACATGAGAAACAATTGAAACTCATACTCTCCCTTTCACAGAATTCATATATTCAACATGAAATCACATATATACACACACACATAGCATTAAAACAAATGCAAATAGAGTGTATAAGAGAACTGTAAACATACCATTCAATAGAAGCAAACAATAACCATAATAAACCATGAAATTGGATCAAAGAATCTTATATTAATTCAAGTGCTTCTATACATGGATTCAGTAGAAACAACTATCTGCTCATACAACTTCTATGATCTCTCCTGTCTCCTATGTTCTACAGCTTCTATCTGCTACCTTCTCTTCTATAATAATGATACAACACATAGGAGGGAGGTTTCTCAATTTTTCCCTCCTACGACTCAAGCTATCTAATCGAATTAAAGCCTACAACAACTTTACATTGATTAAATTAAATTCTTACAATCCCACAGATGAGAGAAATTTCTAAAGACATGTGTTACAATATCCAAATCATTTAAGAACACTTATGTCTCTACATATATTACATTAATGTTTGTCTTTTCAAATTCAAAACATCTTCAAAATGCGTGTTGGTGCATATCCAGTTGTCCTCCACTTGCACATGCTTACGATGCTCTTGCATCAAACAGTCTATCCTTTTGACTCATATCAAATCTTATGCGCATTGATTGCTTACACTGATACTAGTCCTAAATTACCTTATTATGTGAACCCCACCATAGTGCATGTGTGTCCCTCATTTCTATATCCAATAGTAATAATCTATGACTACCCAAAACCTCTGATTCGAACTCTATCAGGAAGTTTTCTAAATTTCTCTGCTTAGTAAATGTGAGAAGTTGTCTTACTTCTGTCCCAACCCATCTTACTGCGCATGTAAATCTGGCTCACCTCCTAGTAGAGACTTCATGCAATCTTTGCTACCAGTTTTCTACTCCAGTATCATAATATGACATGTCGGATTTAATACTCCTCCAACTGAGCACTCCATCCATAGTTGGATTCACATAATATTCATCTCGTGCAGTAATCATATACAACTGGTTCACATCATCCTCTAGCACACTGTGAGGAACATGTTCTACATATATTTCACAATCCGAAGGATCTAAAGGTTCTATTATGCTAAAGTTCCCATCTTCAAATATCATCTCTATCGTCTTTAAATTAATTATTTCCCGATTATCAAAGGCCCAATCAATTCCCAATAGTGTTTGAAAACGTATAGACTCATCCACCATATCCATCACTTCAAAGTATGTTGTGGTGCGCACAACATCTAGATCTATTGCTATATTATTCAATATACCTATGGGAATCACTCTATGATGGTTTTTTGTCTTCAATTGGATAGGTGAATACCCTAGTGTAGGTTCCCCATTCCTTCCCAAGTCTTCTTTGGAAAAATATTGACATATGATCCTAAGTCTAGGATAACATTTCCCATGTCAAAGTCTCCTATATTTTCATTCAATATGAACTCTCTGCTAGTTATTTTCTTTTTATGGACATGATTAATCTTCTTTGGTTATGCTCTGACCCCTTCCTCTATGTTATATTTTGTGAAGGATTAATTTACAAGAAGTCCTTCACACGTACACACACAAGTTCAATGATTATCTATATTTCAAGTGTTTTCTTTGGTAAATATTTTTGCGATATATCTAAGATAGAGAAGTCCGAGGTAGAAAAGGGAAGTTGAAGAAAATATAACTTCTTGAGGTCATCCAAGAGTTACAGTGAAGGATGTGAACATTCACAAGTTGCAATGAAGAAGGGCATGGAAATCCGTGATTTTTAGTGAAGAAGGATGTGGACATCAGCAAGCTACAGTTATGACAGGTCATGGATCTATGAAAATATCTTGAAGAATATGCCATATGTTGTTTTTTGAAGATGATTTATACAGGTTGGTATATTTGTCTATGATGATATGCTTCAGGTATTCTACATGAGTAAAGGTATGACTTTTATGTGTTTGGTTGAAGCTTGTATCATGGATGGTATGGCACATTCTTAAGGCATGTCTTGGAGTACCTTGTTAGTACATGGTTACATATGGTTAAGGTTCATGTCTTGGTGATATTTATACATGCTTGAGACATATCCTTGGTACTTGGTATATGGATGTTATGGTTCATTGTTAGAGGCACATATTTGTGATATTGTCTTGAGGCACATTCTTTGGTGCATGTACATATTTAATGGTATGGTACATGTTTGATTGGATACTCATCATTGATGTTATGGTATTTACATTCGGCATATCATATGATTCATGATTGATGCATGTGATAATACATATGTTGGTAAATATTTGATGCATGGTATGGTACAATTTCTAGTTGTGGCACATGGTTGAGACACATAGGTTGATGATCAAATAGAGACAATGACAAGTTGGATACAATGACAGGTTGGATCCAGTGATAGGTTCACAGTGACAGACTGACAGTGGTAGTGATTTTGGTAGTAATATGTAATATCCCCAGGTAGAACCCTGGTTGTAATTATGAATTGTAAACATGTTTGATAGGCTGGTGATAAGAGTTATAATAAGATAGAAGGCTTATTCATTTATTAGGACAAAGAGCCTAGATGTTAATGCCATCAAGCTTGATTTTGTATATGTAAATACTCACATCATTAATATAATTACATCGTTACATGTAGACCGACCATGAAGAAAGAGTTATGGGGGACTAAGCTCCACTAGGTAGGAAAGAGAAGGGGCTAAGAGTCTAGGAAAAGGGGATAAGATATAGGGATTACCTCTAAGGGAATAATATTTTATTATTATTTCCTAGAGGCTAAGGTTTGGACATAACCTATGTTGTCCTAGGTTCATATGGGAAGGGAAAAAATGTTAAGTGGAGCTCATGCAACTT
>JZKD02S1685399.1:431543-441795 GCA_000966675.3 Picea glauca | reverse complement strand
GACACATCGTGTTAGGAAGATAACTATTTTTTCCTGTGAAGAACGACATGACTGCGTAGTGCCTAAGCCATATCACACCTTAGCCATTTGATGTTGCTACCCGCACCTTCTCTAGACTGGTGTGGCTTGATGTCATTACCAGAGCCTATATGTCATTTGATGTTGTGGTTACCTTATAGACTTAGGAGGTGGATAGAAGAAGTAGGTTGTCAGGCCCATGAGAAACTCTCTCTAGGTGAGAGAGTGTGCTGAGGAAGTGATCTCTCCTGAAGGAACTCCAGTAGTAGCTATAGAGATTTGAGAATTCCTGACCCAACCTGTTGTTGAAGCCCTGAAAGGGAAGTGTAACAGTCAATGGATTGTTTGAGAGTGAAGGTGTACACTCTTGGGGTGGAATAGGCATGTGGGGAATGAGATTCTATGAGTTGTGGGCATAAGTGTCTCCTTGGAAGAATTCCTTCCTGTTGAACTGTGCGACTTCTTTGTCGACCTTGCATAGCCTAGGAATCCCTTGCCTGGTGGAGTTTAGTCCCATCTCGGGGGTGACCCATTGTTGAGAGTGAGGATAAGTGTGGTCTATGGATGGGAGGTTCATGGAAGGTATGCACGCAATTGGTGGTCTTCTATTAAAAGATAAGTGTCACTTCTATGTTCATTTACATGTTGTGTAATTGTAAATGTGATATAATTGATGAGTAATGTCTAGAAATATTGTATATGTTGTATGTGTAGGCTTACTGTTATTTATGCATTAATATGTGTATTATTAGAATATGTCGTTTGCATATGTTTATATATAGATAGATTATAAATGTAATTTATATGTTTATATGGATGTGTATGATGTTTATGCAAGTAGTGTTGTGTGGCATATCCTAGTAGATTAAGGTTGGGGCTATCACAAAATGGTATCAGAGCATGAAAGATTATTTTGGTGGCATGGCTTGGCCTGTTCGTCTATGGTCGGGGACATTACAAATTGGTATCCGAGTGAAAATTAGGTTTACGAGTGACATTTCCTGACCTATTGGTGGTTGAGGATGTCACATGATAGTTTGTCCTATACTTATATTTCACAGTGGGAGGACGGAGAAATGAAATGGGGTTGCATCCTCATTTCGGTTGGTGCCGAAGAATAGAGCGAGTTGGAGCTTCCTTCACGTTGGAGTGCGTGAATCAGGGGGTTGTATCCTCCTTTTGGTTGAAGCCAGAGAATTCAGGGAGTTGTAGCTTCCTTCAAGTTGGATCCTAAGAATAGGGTGTTGCAGCCTCTTTTCAGTTGCAGTTGGAGAATTGGGAAGTTATTTCTTCCAATTAATGTATTCTTTTGATATATAAGAAAATAATTTTGTGGTTTTCTCCCATTTGGGTTTCCACGTAAATTATGATGTACTTTGTATATGCGGTTGTTTATTGTGCACTGCTGATTTATACTGCTTATGATATATTGATATTATACTACTGATGAAATTAAAGATTACATATTGTGGTTAAAATTAATAAAAGTGATCATAGTGATTCATCCCTCCTCTCAGTATTCCAACAAGTGGGATCAAAGTAGGTCCTTCAAGAAGCAGTCTAACCACTAGAAGGATATCATGGAATATGATAATATTGGAGCACCAATATTTGATCGTAAGAACTATTCCTTCTAGAAAAAAGGATGGAAACCTTTTCACATGCATGGGGATTTGATGTTTGGGAGTCAATAGTAGATGGATATACAACACCAACCACTCCCCCAACTGACAAATATGGAAAGAAGCTCAACGAAAAAAATTCAAAGGCTAAAGGCATAATTCTTACCAGACTGGTTGATTCAATATTTGTCAAGGTTATGCATTGTGATACTGCAAAGGATATTTGGGATAAGATTCAAACTATTTACGAATGTGATGCCAAAGTCAAGGGAGATAAAATTCAAACCTTTAGAGCCAAGTTTGAACAATTTAAGATGAAGGAATACGCAGAAATTTCCACCTACATTTTGCGATTTGATGAAATAGTCAATGCCATTAAAGTTTTGGGAGAAGAGATGAAAGAACCAATCATTGTTCAAAAGGTACTAAGGTATCTACCAATGATATTTGACCTGAATATATTATCCCTAGATGAAAGAGAATACCTAGCTACATTGAAAACGAGCAAGCTTATGAAATGAGTATAGAGAAATATAATTGAGTCACAAAGGAAGCATTGTTCAATGAATTCAAGAAGTCAAAGAAGAAAAACAAGAAAAAGTCAAAATCAGATTGTAGCTGCAACAACGATCCAGAGGAAGATGAAGAAATGGAAAACATCATAAGAAAGTTAAAAAGAGGAACCAGAAAGTACAAAGGTATGCTTCCATTGAAATGTTTTAATTTTGTTGGTATTTTTCATTTTAATTCTACATGTTGTTATGCTAAGAATAAAAATAGTGACGAAGAAGAATCTCCTAAGAAGAAAAATAAAATTTAAAAGGGAGAAAGGGAGAAACAAAAAGAAAATTTACAAGAAACATTTATACTCAAAGGAAGATAGTTCATCATCAGATGAGGATAATGATAGTGAAAATGATTCAAAAAGAGTACTCTTCATGGAAGTAGAAGATAATGATTAAGATTATGAAGAAGAAGGAAAAGTTGATCTCAGAACAGAATTAATCAGTGCCTTAGAAGAACTAAGGAAATAAAGAAAGAGAAACAAAATTTTCAAGGAAGAACTAAAGATGAAAGAAGGATCTCAGAATTCCAACTCAGAACAAGTCGAGAAAATGATCACAAAATTAAAAATCTAGGTAGAATAAGACAAAAGGATTGAAGATACACTTAGAAATCAGTTGGAAGAAACGGAAAAGATGATTGAAAGATTGGAAGGAGAAATAGTCACTCTCGGAAAAGTTCTTCAAAAAAAATATGTGAAGAAGAATAACACCAAAATATTGGATGATATCATCATCATTCAAAGGCCATACTATGATAGGTCCAGGCTAGGATACAACCAGATGCAGAGTGAGAAATGTTCAAGATCCAAGAAAACAAAACAAGAAGCATAAAAAATAAGTTATGCAGAAGTCATCAAGGGTTCTCCTAATAAGGAAGAAGGAAAAAAGACCCAAAAAGAAGATCACGGAGAAGCTATACCATCTAGAATATTCTAAATTCATAATTAGCAGCAGCCAAAAAGACCTCAATAAGGAGAAGACTTTAGAAGAGAAACATCATTCATAATATCTTCCACCTCCATGTATCAAACTATTTTTATTGGTTTATTTTATTCATGTAACAATTTTGGACATAGAGTTGTAAATTGTAGAGCTTATGCCAAGAATAGAAGCAACTATCAAGGCTACTCAAATAATAGTTATCCAATAAGGCCTAATGAAACATAGAAAAAAAACTATAACAATTTTGGATCATTGAGTAATGAAGTGGAATGTTACAAATACAACACCTTTGGACACATGGCTAAAGATTGTAGATTGATTTTTCTTCCAAGAGAATCAAAACAAAATATCAACAATCATAAACAAGAACCACAAAAGATATGGAGAATAAAGCAAGATCAATTTAATACTGAAGAATGCTTTCTTTCTCTACAATCTCAACACAAGAAACGTGGGTGGTATTTTGACAATGGTTGTTCAAATCATATGATAGGTGACAATAATAGGTTCCTAACCCTCAAGAAGGAACGATATGGATCACTCATGTGTTTATGGTAAAAACTACTATGGTTACATCGGATCTCATTATTGTAGGAGAACGTAGATAATGTAGTTGCTATAAGTCTCTCCCCTCATGTTGTCATCAATAATAGGGGTAGGTCACCCTTACCTGCCTCTTAGTTCTTTTCCTTATGAGGGAAAGGAATGCTAGTTGTATCTATAGCCAATCATCCATAGCAATTGGTCTCGTTAAATATGTTACCGAAACCTACCCAAATAAGTTGAACCTCTAAAGCCTTTAACGGGAGATACACAGAATATATTAGGCACCTTTCACGAACAAGAACGTATCTACCCTAAAAAGAAAGAAGGATATAGACAAGGTCCTTAATTTAGCCGATCCAGAATTATAGGAAGAGGTGTAGTCAAGATTGGAAGAAAATATGCAAGGAATAAAATGTTCTACTATGAAGCACAATATACCCAATGTAAGTCAAATGTGTGATCAAGGAAACAAACTTTTGTTTGACTCAAAAAAATGTGAGATAAGGAAAGAAGTAGCAGCCAAGTTGGTGGCTACCACTATAAGAAACCCAAACAACATGTATGTCATGAATGAAATTGGAAAGGAAATATGTTTCTTAGGAAAGGAAAATGAAAGTTGGCTCTAGCACAGAAGGATGGATCACATGAACTTTGATAATATTTTCAAAATCAATATAAATGCATGAGATTTCAAATCCAACAAATACTCTATGTAAGCATTGTCTACAAGGAAAACAAACCAGGACCAAGTTCAAATCAAAAGAGTACTCCATGACAAATACATTGGAGATTGTACATATTGACCTATATGGAGCGATGAGGATGAAGAGATTAAATGGCAAACATTACTTTATGCTACTAGTTGATGACTACACAAGAATGACTGAAGTTTGATTTCTCAAGAAAAAGACAGAGGCATTTGAACACTTCAAGATATACAAAGAGATGGTTGATACTGAGACAGATTTGAAAATTAGGTGCTTCAGAAAAAAAAAATGAGGATGATTTAAATAAAAGGAATTCATGGATTTTCATGATGAACATGGAATAAAGAGACAGTTTTCAGCAGCCATGACACCTCATAAAATTGGATTTGTTGAAAGGAAGAACATAAAAGTATAGGAAATGGCCAAAACCATGCTGAAATATTCCAAGGTGGGTGATATATTTTGGGAACAAGAAGTACATACACAGTTCATATCCTGAATAGATGAATTCTCATAAATAATAATGATAAGACATTGTATGAGTTATGGAAAGGAAGGCCGGAAAATGTGAATTATTTCAGTGTTTGGAAGAAAATATTATATCAAAAGAGAAGATGATAGGATTAGAAAATTTGACTCTCGAGTTGACAAGGGCATATTGGTTGGCTACTTAAGAAAAATAAAAGAACATAAATGATTCAAAATAAGACTGAAAAGAATAGTGGAAAGCATCAATGTAACGATTGATGAAACAAATGGAAGGAAAATCAAATAAAGAAGAAAAGATCTAGAAGAGCAGAATGATGAAGAATATTTGAAAGAAGAAGAAGTAGAACAAGAAGAAGAGAAGGTAGAAGCAGAACAAGAGGAATATGAGCAACAAGATCCTTAGATACCTCCAAAGACACCTAGCCGACGAGTGCATAAAATCGTCCTCTAGAACAGATTATTGGGAATAATATGCAGGAGTTGAAACCCGAAGAAGAATATGTTCACCAGAAAAAGAACACCTAGAATTTGTATCTACAATCGAACCAAGCAGTTTCGAAGAAGCCAACAAAGTCAAATAATGGATTGAGGCTATGGATGAATAATTGGATCAGATATAGAAGAATTATACATGGGAACTGGTTCCAAGACCAAGAACAAGAACATGATTTCTACAAAGTGGGTATTCATAAACAATCTGAACAAGGATGGACAGGTAACCAGAAAAAAGTAAGATTAGTATGTAAAGGATATACTCAAGTTGAAGGAATAGATTTTGAAGAAAATTTTTCCATAATTTCCAAGATGGAATCAATAAAATTGACCTTAGCCTATGCATGCTCCAAAAGAATCAAGGTCTATCAGATGGATGTAAATTTGTCCTTTCTAAATAGAGAAATAGAAGAAGTCTACATCGAACAACTTGGAGAATTTCTACTTTCAAAAAAGGAAGATTATGTTTGCAGGTTGAATAAAGAATTATACAGACTCAAGCAGGCCCCTAAATCATGGTATCCAAGATTGAAAAAGTATCTACAACAACAAGGATTCAGGAAGGGAAATGTATAAAACAATATCTAAATAAAAGTGGATTGAGACAATATATTGATAATTGAAGTTTATGTAGTTGACATTATCTTTGGAAGAGATGATGACAAGATGAGTCAGGATTTTTTGAAAGACATTCAGAAGGACTTCGAAATGTATTTTCTTGGTGAGTTGACTTTAATTTTAGGATTACAGATATCTCAGTGTGATAAATGTATTTTCATATCTTATACCAAGTATATCAGATAAATGCTAAAGAAGTTTGGAATGGAATATTTCAAACCCATGAGTACTCATATGCAGACCAGTTGCAAGTTAAGCAAGGATGATGATTCGAAGGATGTAGATAAGAGACTCTACAGATCAATGATTGGCATCTTACTCTATCTGACATTGTCTACATCGGATGTGATGTAGGTAGTTGGACAAGTTGCAAGGTTTCAAGTGACACCAAAGGAAACACATGTTATGGAAGTGAAGAGGATATTCAGATATCTCAAAGGAACATAAGAGTTTGGATTATGGTATAAAAAAGGTAATGAATTGTCTCTAGTTTCCTACATAGATGCATATTGGGAAGGAATAATTGATGATCGAAGAAGTACTAGCAGAGCATCCTTCTAATTGGGTGATTTTCTAGTACCATGGTTGAGAAAAAAAACATTCATTAGAATTTTTTTCAATAGCAGAAGTAGAATATATTGTAGCAACAACATGTTGCACTCAAGTTCTCTAGATCAAGAAAACCTTGTAGGATATACAAGTGAAGTATGATGAGACCATTTCAATACTCTTTGACAACACAAGCACTATCAATATCTCCAAGAATCCAATGATTCATTACAAGACCAAACACATTTCAATCAAGTATCACTTTCTACGGGAATAGGCTACAGAAAAGAACATTAAGCTAGAGTACATTGGGACAAATGAGCATATTGTAGATATCTTCACCAAACCACTTCCAAGGGAGTCTTTTGAGTATCTGCAATAGAAACTTGGAGTAGTTTCATCCCCATAGTGATCCACATAGCATCAGGAAAAATAAAACATGGGGAGAGAAGAGGAAGACATGAAGAGTCCAAGTAACAAATTCTTTGAATGTTGTTAGCAGTAAAATTGCCCTATAACTATATCAGGGTTTAGGATATAGACAAAGAAAATGACCTCCTAAAATTCAATCTAGTTTCTACTCTACCCCAAAACATACCAAAATAAATGAACATAAAGTAGTAGAAGAGAATATCGGTAACTATGCCTTTTATCCAACGTTTGGTGATGAACTCCTCAAGCTCTGTAGTTCCAAATATTGCAAGTCTCCTCCCAAAGTTGACCTGCATCCAAGACTAGGAAAACAAGGCTACAAGCATGCTATTTATATTCATAAATTAGGGTTAGATATCAAATGTTATGTATAAATCAAATAAATTTTATCATTTGGGACAAGGAAAAGAGATTCTTTCATTCATTAAACAAAGGTTGAAACTTACAATCCTTGCCAGCCACCGTTCCATGAACCTGGTTCGAAATCCTCTTTACAATGCTCCAAGTGCACCTTCAATAAGCCTCTTCTCACAATCTACTAATCACCTCAAGGAAAGGGAATGGATGAATGGAAGAAAAGGGTATGAAGAGGGAATGATGAGGTAGTAACTCACAAAAGGTTGCAAATTCTTAGTTAAGGAAGGAAATGAATTTGGGCATACTGTCATCGTTATTATGCTTGGTTGTTAAATGAGACCCCAACACCTCATTTTATATGACAAAAGTAAGGTTATTCGGTTTGGGGATGGGCTATAGAAGGTGAATTGGTTGGGAAACCTCCAATAGCTTGTGATTTCCACCGAATTCCTTACAATTTTTTATTTTTGCAACTTTTGGAGGTATACTCGGGTTGTTTAGTGTGAAACAAGCATATGTACCCGGGTTGTTTAGCATGAAAAAATCATATATATGTAGGCATTAGTGGTACAGGGCACGTACATGCTCTAAAATTGGTTTTTTAAGTAGATCTCCTCAACAGTGATTTGGAAAATTATGCAAGTAAGAAGGCCAATGCCATGTATGCATGAGTAGGGAATTTTAGGGATATAACATATGACCCCTAATGTATTAGCTCATAAGAGAAACTGATGGCCAAAATACGTTACAACATTTTCACAAATGCAAAAAATTGAGTGAGCCCGGGACCAGAGTTCAGGAGGTTCCATCTTCAAAACAACAATTGTCTCTTCGAGGCGGGCATACCCATGCTTCGAATTAACTAAATCATGGATTCTATTCAAATACACTGCATATCCATGTCATATAACTATATAAAGTGTAGTCGCGAGCAATACACAATGGATCTACATCTCAAAATTAGTCAAAGATATACACGTATAGTATGCATCTTCAATAAGTTAGTAATGCCCATAGCTAGATATGAAGTCTTCATAGCTCAAGAAACAACTTCAAGATCTTAAAAATTTAGGTAGGAGTACAATGGGAGTGTAAGACTCACTTCCCTGAGGTCTTCGATAATCCACCGGGAAAAGATAATAGAATATGGATGAGTAGGTAGAGAACTTTGTCGATTTCAAATCTGGACTTGATTGGACTCTCAGGATCGTTGACTCTTGAAAGTAAAGAGACAAATTGTAGAAAGGCTGACATAGATTGGGTAAAACTTCCCTTGGAGAAAAAAATGAAAGATGATCAGACTCAAGTAGCATGACATTGACATAACTTTGTGATGCATGAGGCACTACAAACTCTCCATATGTTTGGAAGAGTAACTGAATGGAGGAGGACACAACTATATTTAGTGAGAACAACTTCCTAAGGTCATACTAGATCCCAATGCTTGATGAAAAAATGAAAGGATGTGCTTTGTCTAAGGAAAACTATCTTTGCTGCTGAAAAAAGAATGAATATTTCCCATCCCCTCTTTTTGGAATATTTGATGTTTTTTTGTCTTTTTCAATTTTTAAAGAGATTGAAAAAGAATAAAAGAATGTTATGTTACAAAGGAGGAATGAGTGTCACAAGCAAGAAAACTAGTTCCAAGCACATGGAACATACTAATGCAGGGCAAGGAGATATGTGCAGGATAAGGAGACTCGGGGAAAATTCTTCCATGGGTGGAGGTGTCAGATCAAAGAGGAAAAAGGTGTTGCAAGGCTTGCGTATAAGGAATGCTTCAAAGTTTTAGTTGAGAGAAACATGGAGCCTCCATTAGGCCAAAGACACAAAGATGAGACCTGCAATGTGATGAAGAAAGACACAATGAGACCCCTTCTATGTAATTTTTTACGATCCCAGAGAATATAATCTTAGTAGTTTTTTTCACGTTTAGAGAGTCTGAAAAAATGCAAAAGAAGACTCCAGGGAGTACCTTCGGAAAAGGGTTAAACTTGCACCAAAAAGGCATCTTTTCAAAACCATTTGAACGAGTGTGACAAAGACAAGATCACTCGACTATCTTTCCAATTTTAGGGAGTCTGAAAAGAGATTAACTATGTACTCACAACCTTTTTCTAAGTTTAGTCTCCTTAGCCCAAAAAAGTATAAAAGTAATTGAGGAGAACTCTCCCAGCAAGATGAATCTCCTGAGGCGTACCTTTTTCCGCTATAATCTACTAGATGGAAAAAGGGTTAAACTCATGCCAGTAGATGATGTTCTTCTAGACCAATTTAACGAGTGTGAAGGAATAAGGTCACTCGATGATCTTTTCAATTTTAGGGAGTTTGAAAATAGCTTAAATATGGACTCCAGGGGGGTTCCTTTTTCGTAAGTAATATCCAAGGCTCGAAAAAGGTGATAAACGAAAACCAAGGAGAATGTTCCCTTTTCAAAGATTTAGTCCCTCAAGCCCGAAAAAGGGTTAAACTTATGCCTGAGAATACTCTTCTAGAGAACTGAAGTTCCTAGATCATACCTTTATTCATAAAATTATCCATCCGGACCAAAAAAAGGGTAAACTACCACCAGACAAATGTTCTTTCAAATTTGATTTTGATGAGTGTGAAGGGAAACAAGATCGCTCGTAGATATTTATTTTTTTTAGAGAGTATGAAAAGGGATTAAAGAAGACTCCAGGGGGCTACTTTTCTTAATTAATATAGAAGAGATCTAAAATAATAAACACAGTCCCATTGGATGTTGATTTCAAATTTCAAAGCGAGCTTGAAAGACAACAAAGCATGCTCATTAGGGAGTCCCAAGGGTAAGGCCTAGGATGATGATGAAAAAAAGAATGAGGCTTCATTATGTAATCATGATAGGACTAACAAGGATTGCCAATCCTATAGTCATAATAGACAATATGGACAC
>JZKD02S1685399.1:420043-431493 GCA_000966675.3 Picea glauca | reverse complement strand
GGAGTTGGACTTGCGAAATGATAGTTGTTGTCTCATTGATGTTTCAATTTTTTTTCTTTCCCCATGAGGGAAGGATTATGACTATCGATCAAATGGATTTTAACCATTCTAGATCAGATTGGATGTTGATTTCAAATTTCAAAGCGAGCTTGAAAGCCAACAAAGCATGCTCATTAGGGAGTCGCAAGGGTAAGGCCTAGGATGATGATGAAAAAAAGAATGAGGCATCATTATGTAATCATGTTAGGACTAACAAGGATTGCCAATCCTATAGTCATAATAGACAATATGGACATCAAAACTGCAGCAAAGGATCTACCTAGGGAATCCATGTAAAGGTAGGCTCTACCACCCAACTACGACACTTCTAAAGAAGCAATGAAGGTTCTGTGTCACACTTCGGTAGGGTTGATCCTATGGAAAAGAGAAAAATAAAATGAAATGCATAAAGTGGGAATGAAATCCTAACTTACATGCAAAAGTTGGAAAAAATGACTTTTACGAAAGGATTCCAAAACATGTAAACAATCCCCAAAAAATTACCAAATTGAATGGAGGAAAGTACCAAAATGACAAATAGAAAACTCAGAAGTGAATTCAAATAACCAAAAAGCTAGGAAAAATGACAAAGAGTACCAAAAAGGGGGAAAAAGGGCCAAACAAGTCTATAAATAGAAGTGAACAATTAATTTTTACCATTTCAAATTGAAAATCAACCAAAAGGTCAAAAATCCCCTTTACTAAAAGAGTGGATTCTAGGAGCTTCAATGGATGAAATGACCTTATATTTGGACCAAGTAAGTACAAAACACCCATGCTTGCATTTCAATTCTTCCTTTATTATTCAATTTTTAGTTTGGAGGGGGTGTGCTCTTGTAAAAAGAGTGGCCTTGTGTGTACGTGAGTTGTCCAAGGCCAGGTCGTGTATGTACTCAGGAAGAATACCAAACAACCCACATACACTCTCTTTTACCTTGAAAACATAAACACCAATCATTAATTCCTCTCTACTTTTTTCATGTGACAGGATGTATGTTCACTAGAGAGAGAGATAGCATGAAGAGCTCGACATCTTGGTCGAGGAGGACCATGTGGCCATCGCTACATTGAAATAGTGCGGATTATGGAAGTTCTTCCAATGTCTATTTATGAGTGAACAACCAAGGTTGGTCAATTCTCTTGTTGAGTATTGGCATCCCGATGCTGAGGAATTCATTCTAGAGGGTCAATCACTGACCCCGACCATGGAGGATATATAATTTCTGACTCGTCTCTTGAGAAGAGGGGAACCAATCAACTTGAGTAATTTTCCTCTAGGGCCTTTCAACATCGAGAACTACATTAGGATGTACTATGAGGATGGCACTGATAAGGTATGTTCTTAGGTGCCAATCCATAAGATCACCAACCTATCCTTACACATGATATTAATTTTTATCGGGCGAATAACTAGATGTGCGACACTTCATCAGGCCTCACACGCACATATGCATTATCTCATCCAGTGCTTGGAGGCAACTATTTTTTACTGAAGTACCACCATGTTTGTATGCATGAAGAGACATCTTACAGAGTGTCGACATTGTACCAAAACAAACTTAGGGTTTGGTACTATTCTATGCTCCTTATTCTTTGATAGGGTGCCTAGTCTTAGTCCCATAGATACGGTATGGGGGCATGTAGCCTCCTTCCTAGCAGTGAGCAGGTGGGAAGCTTTCCTGCCTCGACAGGGTGGAGGGAGAACTAGAGAGGCCTTCTATGACAAGTTTTTTTACTAGTGGGAACATCAGATCTCGATGATAGAGGATTACCCCTATGTAGGGATGAAATTCATCAGAGACCCAGACATGCCTATGCCTCTCGGCGAGGAGTGTGGCTAGATAGGTAACATATATTTTAAATTTTATTAAATATTTAATTTTCATATATATCCTTTTTATGTGTGAATAGAGTATTGACTTATGAATATTTTATGTACATATGTGGGTCCTGTTTGACCAGTAGACTTTGATAGGACTCAGCTTTGTCCTCGACCTAAGGTAGGACCAACAACAGCAAGAGGAACAACAGCTGCGGGAGGACCCCCATCCAGAGAGCCTGACAGAGTTTTGTGAAGAGTGGAGTGAAACCTCACTACATTTAGTTGTGTTGTTCCTATGGCCGATATCTAGGATCTCCCCCCGGCTATGCAGCCACATGTAGTAGGGATGCCTTGAACTTGGGTCCAGTTGTTCTGGCATCTTGTAAATTCAATTTTACATTATAGCAGGGCCAATAGGCCTCGTCCTTAGTTAGTGCTAGACTATTGACGTGCCGAGGGATTTTTTTTGTACTATATGTATTTTTTGACGGCGTAATACCAACAATGTAGACCGATAAATTTTGAGGCTTTCATGCCCACCTATGTACTCATAACACTATTTTTTGGACATATATATATTTACATGTTTCCTTTCTTATGGATAACATTTTACAAATGTATTTACATGTGTATGTGTGTGCTTTTATAATTATATGTGAGCAACATGCCAATCTAAAACTTGATTAGCTAGAGTATCTGTTAGATTATTAAATCTCCTAGGAACATGGATATACATAATGCAATTGAGAGATCATTCTAAGATACATACCCTAAGGAATGGTCAGTGCAAAGTGGGATCATAGACGTGGTAAACCCCATTTAACTGGGACACAACCAATTGAGCATCTAGGTATACTCGGAGGTGAGAAATTACATGTGACAAAGCATCACGAAGCAATTCTATTATTGTGTTGTATTCGGCAACATTATTTGTAGTGTATCCTAGAAAAATACCTTTGGAAGATAGCAATTGGCCTCCAAGTGTGAAAATCACCCAATATGCAGAAGCAATCCTCCAAGTGTGTCGGCTAGTTCCATCCGCGAACCCAAAATAAACCTTTGATTCACTTGACATCTTCCATAGTGAAAAAGAAGACATAAATAACTACACGTCCACAAGACAAAAAGAAAAAAAATGTATAAGAGACTATACATATATACAAGAAGCCACCCAAGTGACCAACCTAAGAGTAGTACCTCTTAAGGTAGATCCCATTTCTAGGCTCCACTAAATAATTTCCCTCAAAATCAAATAGACATTAAGCACCCTTCACTAAGACCTCTTTCACAATGAACAGTCTGAACCATATGGGTTTGAACTCCGCTTCCCCCAGAGGATATTTATATTGATCATAGACCAGGACAAGATCTCCTTCAGAGAAAATCTAAGGACAAATGGACCGATCATGATGACACTTGACTCATTTCTTATGAGCCTCATTGGCTAAGGCTACATCACGACGTTGCTCGTGATATAGAAGGTGTTACTTAAGCGGTGAATTGTCCGGTAGTAATTCCACTGCCAACATTAGAGAAGGAATCTAAAATTAAATAGGTAAGACTGCTTACAATCCATATAAGAGTTGAAAAGGTGAAAAACTGGTGGCAGTCTTCATAGATGTTTGATAGGCCCACAACATTGAATACAAAATCAAATGCCAATTTGACTTGGAAGAAATGATCGTCCACTGAAGAATAGCCTTGAGAGACTTATTCACAGCTTCAACCTGACCATTCTCTTATGGGTAGTAGGGTGACGAATGTTCCTATTTGAACCCAAGATTTGATGTTAATTCACTCATCATTTTGTTCTATAATTTACTGCCATGGTGAGTGACAATATCCTTCGGCATACCAAAACTTGCTACTATCTAATTAAAGATGAAAAGAGTTGTAGTTTCACCATCATTGTTAAGCGTTGTCATAGATTTGACCCACTTCGTGAAGTAGTCTACTGCTACGATGATGTAATGATGCCCCCTGGATGAATTCAAGTGACATGT
Organism: Picea glauca; assembly: GCA_000966675.3. Taxonomy (NCBI): domain Eukaryota; kingdom Viridiplantae; phylum Streptophyta; class Pinopsida; order Pinales; family Pinaceae; genus Picea; species Picea glauca. Next base: position 427,629 of record JZKD02S1685399.1, on the reverse strand, counting down.
AGTAAAATTGATCCCCCACTTTGTGAAAGGACCAACAACAATGACCGAAAACATAGGAGCAGGATGTGCCCGCATCTTATGATAGAAGATCTGACATGGGTGGCACTTCTTGACCCCCTCTACACAATCCTTGATTAATTAGGGCGAGGAGTAACCTGCACATATAATCTTTTGGGTTGTTTCAAACCTAGAAAAATGACCACCACATGCTTCGGTTTCACATTCGTTCAAAACAAGCTCTGCTTTTTCGTGTGTAAGACATCACTGAAGAATGAAATCTATGCCTCAATGATACAAAGTGTCATCGAGTATAAGATAGTTTTGTGCCTGATGTTGAATTCGTCAATGCTCATCACGAGAAGCAGAAGCGAGGCACTTCAAAGTCTAGAGATACACAAGTATATTTCCATACCAAGGGTCTGAAGATGCAATTAGAAAAAGATGCCCATTAATAGGTGATTCTTCATGCACGATATCACTAGACTCGACTGACAGTTCCCAAATGAGTTCGGAAAACACCAATGACTTTTTGGATTTCGTAGAAACAAAATCCAAGTCAAAATATTGTAGGATGACTATCCATCTACTAATATTTCCTTCAATGACCGTCGTGTTAACACAAATTGGAAAGGGTTGAAGATACCAATGACGGTGGTCTTGCAAATGAAAATGTAGTGACAGAACCATTGGAAATCATGGACATCTACCAAGGAAAGTTTCTCAACATGAGAGTAGTTGAGTTCCTGTCCAACCAGGCCTTGAATAAGGTAATATATAACATTCTCTTAAAGCATATCATCTTCCTGAACCAAGACCATGCCAATGGTTGACTCCATAGCATCCAAATACAACAAGAAATATTTGTTATAATCAAGAGGTTGGAGTAGAGGGGCAGATGTTAGGGCACATTTCAATGCTTCAAAAGAGCACTGAGAAGCTTCATCCCAACATAATGGGACCCCTTTTTTCAGAAGATAGATGAACCCTGTAGTGATCTCAGTGTAATCAGCGACAAAAAACCGAAGACAAATTTATTTCCATTGTAAGATCTGAAGATGGGGTATCGTGCACGGGGGAGGAAATTGAACTATCACCTAAACCTTAAAAGGATCGACCATGATACCTGTTGTCGATATAATGAAACATAAAAGACGACCTGATGTCCTGCAAAAACTGCACTTGTTAGGATTCAAGTGAATCTGATAGTAGTGACATCACTCAAATATTAGTCATATATGGGTGGGATGATCCTATCTCTTGCGATAACGTGATGCTAGATCATCGAGGTACACATTGACTATGTGTTTGAGGTTGTGAAAAGAGAATGACATGGCCTGTTGAAAGGTGGCTCCAAAATTCTTCAGGCCAAAAGGAATCTTTCGATACGCAAAGGTACCCCAAGAACAAATAAAATACATTTTATGTTGGTCCTCGGGTTGGATTTGAATCTGATTGTATCCCAAAAAATTGTCCATGAATTAAAATACTTTGCACCTACAAATTCATTGACAATCTGATCAATAAACGAGGTTGGGAAATTGTCTTTCAGGCAAGCCTTATTCAAATCATGGAAATCCATAAAAACGAGAATTGTTCCCTGTTTCTTGTTGGTCGGAACCGGGTTCGACACCCATTCCATAGATAAAACCGACTTTGAGTCGTTTTTCTACTTCTACCTTGATTCCTATCACTTTTCAGGGATTGACCGGATGAATCTTCTGTCAGATCAGTTTGGCATCGGGATAATTCGTGATTTAATGTTCGACAATTTGTGGGTCGATACCTGGAATCTCCTCGTAAGACTAGGAAAAAATGTCGTGGAACTCTTTAAATAACTCAATGTAAGTTTGAATCTCTTCGGGGGAGAAATCCACTCCGACGAAAAACATTCTCCATGATGCCAGGTATTTTGGAGATATCGAATGGTATTGTTGTAGAAATTCTTTCCATGTTACCCTTGACATAAAAATTTTGCATAGCTAGAGGATTGATAGGACAAGGGATATCTCCATTAACGGTAAAAAACAATCTCCTGCCTCTATTCTCCTAAGCGCAGGAAGGAAATAAGATCTATGATGTAGATCATCCCAAGGTCTATCAGGAACAATCATTTCCTCGAGAATCACCTCGTCAGAGGGAAATACCATGTCTAAAGGGTATAGAGTCACAAGATAATCTTGAGCCCAAATAGGCTCAAGAGCTAGATCTAAATCTTATGAGGGAGTCGGATCGAGGTTGGTCGAAGTCTATTGAACAATGTTGTACACAAATTCAGTTGCAGATAAGGGCATGGACATGCCACGATGCCCTATCCCTTCCATCGAGGCTAATGGGGAAGGTAAATTCCACGGGTCATTAAAGTATCTCATTCAAAAAGATGACACTTGCAAAATTGCAACCCTCGGCTAGTCGGGAACAACTGATATAAACCTTACATCACTGGAAGGTGGAAAATAATCAAAGGTTCCCATCAACAATGGAAACAAACTGGCACCTAAGTTAATAGTTCTAGGCTACGGGTTATCAATAATCAGGATCGTGGAATCCCCCAATGAAGGTTCGGGACGAGAGAATGAAAATTGGTCGATGGTCATAATCCATCCCTTGTGCGGAAAGAACAAGACCCAAAAAATCATAGCAACCACCGCATACATCGCATAAGTCCAACTTCTTCCTAACAAAATATTGTAGGCAAGAGGCGCATTGACTGCCTCAACTTAGACACACACATTTTTACCTCCCAACTACATGGGGAAGGAAGGAATTATTTTTTGTGGTCTAAATGACCAACCGTCAAAATCCATAAGCAACGTTAGCGGTGGAGACAACTCAGGCTGGCCAATGGCCTTCCAACATGCCAAAAGAATCACACAAGTCGAGGAACCCTCATAAACCTTTGTACATAATATGTTTCGTGTAAAATACTTCCTGGCGTAAGCCACTACTATCTGAAAGGAAACATGGTGAGGAAGACAAGGTTTTAAGTTAGTTGGATCGAAAATGATCTCTCCTAGGTTACTAGTCTCTATCGCTCCCAAGGTCGACAACGAATCTTTTCTCTACGAGGGGAAACTTTGGAGGAGTTCCAAAGTGGACATTGCGCAAGGGATGTGTGCAAGATCTTCCACAATGGACTAGGTCTGTGTGGCCCTCACGTTTGTATTATGGGAAGCCTTCTTAAATTCACCCTTACGGATGTGAGTCATTTTTTCTTGCACCACCTTCTCAATTTGGAGAGGAGTCGATGGGCTGGCGGCCTCCTTTCCCTTCTCGACAGATTCTGACATTTCGTAGTCTTAGGTCGTGGTCGATAAATGATCCTCTACATTCATCATGTAAATGTTCACGGCCAAGGTGTTAGTTGTAGGCGCAGGGTGACCCTGACTACCCCCTACCACGCTTGTGGATAAGGAATCCTGAGCCATATTTTTCCCTTTTTTAAAAGGGTTCATCAACACGACAGGTTGTTTCTACGCTAATAGATTTTGGGCTTATGCAAGTCGAGGGCACAGGTGAGTCTGGTGGTATTCCGTGCAGATATTACACAGATACTTTGACTTCTTCTTCTTTGCTTTTCCCCCACCAACATTGTTGGTATCCTTTTTATCCCCTTTACCCTTCTTATTCCATTGTTTCCTTTTTCATATACATAATATGTTTACACGAGGAAGCAACATGAAGAGAAATTTCATAAAAAAAATAGAGGCTTGTAGTTAGGGGGAGCATCCCCTATGAGAGTTACCCTTTTCCATTGATTTCAAAGGGGGAAAGAAAGAACAAATGCATAGAAACATGGGGAGCAATGGTCATAGGGGGAGCATGAGTAGGAGCATGAGTGTTCCCATGCCATTAGTGTTTCCGTCAATGCCAAAGGGGGATACTGTTGAAAGATTGGTTGTCATTGAAGTCAACCCTTGAAGAAGTCTGGTAACCTGAAAGCTATGGTTATGAAACCCAAATTTGATCATGGAAAACGGTCATGAAGGATAGTGTAATTGTGGGTAAAACACTCATGGATGGATATTCCTCGTCATGCAATTTATGGTGATAGGTGGTACTCCATGTGGTTCCTCACGGTTGAGGAGTTATGGATTTTTGAAGTTGGAAGTCCCGAAGAATGGTCAAGAATCCCTAGTTGGTTACAAGTCATTATTGAAAGGGTAAAGTGGTTCTAACAAGAAAGATCTAAATTAAGGAAATACGTTAGCTTGAAAAAGTATAAATACAACACAAGAAGTCCTTCACAAGTACACACACAAGTTCAATGATTATCTATCTTTAAAGTGTTTTCTTTGGTAAATATTTTCATGGTATATCTAAGATAGCCAATTATTAATAAATGATGTCTGAGGTAGCGAAGGGAATTCAAATAAAAGCTAATTTTCTGAGTTCATCTATGATTTGCAGTGAACAAGGGTGCAGACATCCGCGAGTTGCAATGAAGAAGGGAACAGACATTCACGAGTTGCAGTGAGGATAGGTCATGGATCTATGAAAATCTCTTGAAGAAGATGACATCTCTTTTTTATTGAATATGATTTGTATAGGTTGGTCTATTTGTATGTGATGATATGCTTCAATATTCTTCATGAGTAAAGATATGTATTTTATGTGTCTAGTTGAAGCTTGTATCATGGATGGTATCGAACATGCTTAAGGCATGTCTTGGAGGCCCTTGTTGGTACATGGTGACATATGGTTAAGGTTCATGTCTTGGTGATATTGATAAATGCTTAAGACATATCCTTATTACTTGGTATATAGATGTCATGGTTCATTGTTAGAAGCACATATTTATGATATTGGTTTGTGGCACATTCTTTGGTGCATGTACATCTTTGATGGTATGGTATAGGTTTGATTGGCTACTCATCATTGATGTTATGGTATTTACATTTTGAATATCTTATGGTTCATTATTGATGCATGTGATAATAAATATGTTGGTACACAATTTATGTATGGTATGGTACAGGTTCTAGTTGTGGTAAATAGTTGAGACACATAGGTTGATGATCAAATAGAGACAATGACAGGTTGGAAGTGAAAGGTTGGATACAATGACAAGTTGACAATGACAAATTGACAGTGGTAGTGATTATGGTAGTGATAGTTTGATATACACTTATATTTTAGGACAACGGGACGAGGAAAGGAAATGGGGTTGTAGCCTCCTTCCGGTTGGTGTCGAAGAACATAGGGAGTTGGAACTTCCTTCAGGTTGGATATTGAGAATCAGAGGGTTGTATCCTCCTTCTGGTTGGAGCCGGAGAATCCAAGGAGTTGTAGCTTCCTTCAGGTTGGATCCTGAGAATAGGGGGTTGTAGCCTCCTAGTTTCAACTAGAGAATTTGGAAGTTGGTGCTTCCAATGAATGTATTCTTTTGATATATAAGAAAATAATTTTTTGATGTTCTCCCATTTGGGTTTCCACGTAAATTTTGGTGTACTGTGTATCTGTGGTTGTTTATTGTGCACTGTTGATTTATATTTCTCATGATATATTGATATTATATTGCTGATGAAATTAAATATTACGTATTATGGTTAAAAGTAATAAAAGTGCTCATATTGATTCACACCCCCCGCTCCCTCTCTGTATTCCAACAAGAATATGAACCGACTACCATGGTTTCCAAACTAAGTAGAGAAGGAAGTAAAATTGTGTATGAATTAAAATAAAGAAAGAGACTATACTAATCTAAGAGAAAAATCAAAAGAACACTTTGTTAGTCATTACGAGAAGAATTGATTTTGAAAGATAGCCTTGTAATCCCAGTAGAATAATATAAATCACAATGGATATACTCAGAGAAGCATTTTCAATGAAGACTTGGAAGTAACCAAGAGTAGGAATTAGGAAAGATAAGTTAACCATTCAAAATAAATCCCTAATAGAAATATTCCGAGGGTAAATATATAGAAGGAAAAATAATCAAGATTGCAAGAATTGATAACTTGGTGGGAAAATTTTGTAACACAATCCTCTGATCCAACTATCACATATAATTTCTCTTTCATTCAGTGAATCAAAAACAATCTTCTGGAAATTTAGAAAAATGGTTTAATGGGTATGCTTAATCAAAACATATTTTTAAATTCACTCACGTGAACATTCCACAAACCCATAAGCCTTGAATATTTCTTGTCATGAGAACCTTTTTCACATTTGAAGAAGATAAAATTTTTAACAACAAAGATTACATTTGATATTCCTCACCAAAGAATCAATTTCTCTTTGCCATAAAATACATTATTAATCCCAAATATTCAAATGATCCAATCTGATGAGGCAAAGAAGAGATATTACAGTTATGGAGATCATAAAAAATAATGATGAAAAATGACTTCAAATATCAACTAGATCATAAACCAACATGGGAATACATGAATGAGACTATGCTTATGATCAGTTGTTGAGTTGGTGACAATGTTGGTTGATGAATTAAAAATGTTGTAAAGGAATATGAGCAACCAAGTGTAGATTAACACTTCACTATGTTGCTTTCATTAAAGAGAAAATTCACGAGTTGTTGGTTGTGCGAGCCATTTTCCAACCTACATAACATAAAATAATATTATGTTCAACTATTTAATAGTTTTGGAAAAACTCTTCCTCTAAATGACTAACTTATTAAAACGAATTTATACTAAGAAGAAAAATAGGGATCAATATAAAAATTAATCCTAAGAAAATCCTGCTAAGATAATCTAAACTTGAACTATATTGGATTTCATAAAACTTATGTAAAATCGTAATTCCAGTGCACTCACTCTAGTATCCATATTCCATTCATTTATCCAAATATCATAGCCTTCTTCTCAAGAGCTAAGCAATATGTGATTTACCACAACATTCCCTTCGACATGAGATTCAGTGTCATTGATGGTTGTAATATTTGAATCCATCGACACAGCGTCTTTTTCCTTAAATAAGAATCAATCAAATTAAACAACTAGAGCCATAATACTTTAATTCAATCTACCTTCTAATGATAGATGTCCACCACCAATCCTTGTCATGAAAATTTGATTCAAGAATCATCAACATTGCACACATAGGTATTTATTTCCTCTTGTCATTAATGATAATATTGTGAAACATTTGTATGATTATCTTAAACCCTGTGAGAGACAAGAGGAAATCATTATGGATATGGATGCAATTAGGACACTCTAATAGTGTACAAATAATCTCATATTGAAACCTAGATATATTGATTCCCCCATTATAAATGAAAGATATAATTAGAAATCATAAATGAATGAAGTGACTAAAACCTGATTTCTTATGAGTTGATGTTTGGCATGATGGGAAAATCCATGTAACTGATATCATAAAGTTCCCAAGGGTGTTCCAAATAGAGAAACTGTGAATTTCACTTCCTTGACCTTACATACCACATACAATATTGAGAAAATGAAATTTCGATGAGTGTGCAACTTGTCTCTCTACCAGATAGGTTTTCCGTCCATAAGAATTAAACATATAATCTGAAAAAAATATATAAAAAAATCAATCTATATATATATATATATATATATATATATATATATATATATATATATATATATATATATATATAT
>JZKD02S1685399.1:406961-419993 GCA_000966675.3 Picea glauca | reverse complement strand
TTCTAGGTTATGAATAAACCTATGCTCTTTCTGGTGGTGGTATATGTATAGGTCATGGAATGCTAAAAAATAGAGTCCAACATATTCATGAGTTATATTCACAAGAAATTCACTTCTTGAAAACTTATTACCATGGCTAAGGTAAAGAAAAATGTTGAAAACTCAAAATTTAGAATCTTAGAAGTTGCATTGACATTTTCCACTAAGGTATTTACAACCCCAAGCATTTCAATGATTTAATCATTAAGATAAGAGGAAAGTACTAAGTTGTGGTAAAAATCATATTAGTTGAGAATTTAACCAGAATGAGTGACTCAAAACAAGCAATCTCAAAAAATGATTTCCAAGGAAATACTAGGTCTGAAATCCATATGAATGATGGGACTAGGATTAAATATTCAGTCATCCACTAGATTGGTAAATAAAATGATTTATCCAAGGAAACTTCTAAAAGAGATCTGAACGAAAATATTTTTAGAATAATGTTGTCCAAAATTATCAAAACATATTTCCAATCTATCTTAAAAGAATCTGGTGTATATTAGAAGAAACTTAGATTAACAAAAAAAGACTACAACATTAATAGACAGAACCATACTTAAATGACTTAATCAATAGAGAAAAAAAGCATGCATAGCCAAAATCCCCCCCAAAAAATAACAATAAAGGGTGTTGAAAGGAAATAACTCAGAAAAAATCAGCTAACCTCACTATGCTAAGTCTGTACTAAATAAAACAAAGTAATGTTGGTTGAAAGTAATCAAAGAAAATAGTCATTGGAAAAACATCCACCTGCATAACTCCAAAAATAATCATCCAAAGGAATTAAAGGAAATTGGAGTGGATTGAGTTGCAGATGGTCAGAAAATTAACACTCGAACTTCCATTTATTGTCTATGGTACAATAAGCTAAAAACTCAAAAGAAACTCAATCAAGGAAAAAAATTCAATTAGAATCATGGAAATATGAAGATTAAACAACTCTGAATTCTCATTTTTATCCCAAGAGGAACTAAGTAATGTCATTTATTTAAAAGATTCTACTAGTAAGATGAAAAAATGCTTGAAAAATATTTAACATGGTGAACAAAACTCAAACGAAACTCAATCAAGGAAAAACTTTCAATTAGAATCATGGAAATATGAAGATTAAACAATTCTGAATTCTCATTTTTATCCCAAGAGGAACAGAGTAATGTCATTTATTTAAAAGATTCTACTAGTAAGATGACAAAATGCTTGAAAAATATTTGAAATGGTGAACAATGAATATAATCAATTATTATAGTACATAAAAACGTTTTGAGAATGAGAGAAAACAATTTTTTCCCATATTAAAAATAAGTTTTGACTTAAAAATCCATTGAAGGGACAAAATTATCCTACAAGACTTCTATTTCTTTCCATCTCTACTAAGATATCTATTTGTTACTAAGCCATGAGTAATAAAGAAGAAAAGGAAAACAAAAGCCTAATTAAAATAACTTGAAACTAAAACTAAACTATTAAAAGAAAGGACACTAGCCTATTCTATCTTAGGCATATCCTACACTACACTGGTTGAAAATGAATTATGTAAATGCATAACCCTCATTACCCAATTACCAAAGTGAGAACAAAACAAAGTAAATAACCTTCATTATGATGATCATAGGTTAATTTTAGGATTTGTGAGAAAAATAAATTGAATAGACTAAAAAATTCAGGCACTTACAATTACACGCAACTAATTTTAATCACCATCAACAATTTAATTAACCGAATACATTGTTTGTGCAAAACACAAGTTTATCTTTTGAAGAAAACCTTTTAAGGATTGACACTCGACCAAGGTCTATCTAAAAACGACGCAATGATAAGTAAGGGTAATATCAACATTGCGCATAAGCAAATACGGCTCAATTAAGTATGAAAGCATGTTTCGCTTAACTATTTTATAATATAACTAATACATTAACAAATTACAAGGAAGTAAGAATAAAGTAAACATACATTATTCTTGAAATGTATCAAGAATTAGATATTATAATGCAACATAAATTATGACAACATAAGCAACCGTATAGTATAATACATTATTCTTGAAATGTATCAAGAATTAGATATTATAATGCAACATAAATTATGACAACATAAGCAACCGTATAGTATAAAAAATTTATTGTAAGTGATTTGTTTCTAATTAATAATCCAAGAAATATATATACTCTTAAAAAATTTAAATCTAATTACTATAATGATATCCCTTAACAAAGTTTGTGAATATATCCTAAATCCATATATTTATTTATATATAATCCCAATTCTTCAATATACTATTGAACTCACAAAAGCTTTTTCACTATCTTAAATACTTTTATGAAAGGATAATGTGAAAAATAGAAATTAAAATTCACCCCATAATCCCTTAATCTCATAATGTAATAATGGTAAATTAATGAATATATACTTATTATATTAGTAATACTACCATATATATATAGCTATTTTTTTATATACTTATCATAACAACAACTTAAATTTCAATAATTCTCTTAATCTCATAATGCAATAATGGTAAATTAATGAATATATATTTATTATATTAGTAATACTACTATATATATATATATATATATATCTATTTTTTTATATACTTATCATAACAACAACTTAAATTTCAATAATTCCAAGGAAACTTATTAAGCAATAACATCATTTTGCACAAAGCTATTATTCAGAAAAAATCATCAATTCAAATGATATTCATAAACAAGTTACATAATAACAATACATATAAAGTTAATAATTAAATGTTCTTTAGCAAAGGAAGTTGGTGTTTTGTTTATTCATATTGTCTCCCTCCCTAATTAATAACATTAATTTTCTTATGTCCCCGAGGTGTAGGACAGTCGGTGACGGAGTGTGTTGTTAAGCCACTCTGTGATGTTAAAGTCACTGGTTCGAAACCTGTGGGGACAAAAAATCCAATCATGTTAGGGGTTGGTGTGGCTCAGGTCGGGTGGAATTTTCGGGTGATTTTGACGACTTAGATGCCCCTAAGTCACGGTTTCTTAGCCACATGTTAGTCCCACAGGTCACAGACAAACTAACAAACAAAAAAAAAACATCAATTTCCTTATATTCAATTTTCAGTGCACAAGTCCATATATGTAAATTAAATGAAATATTCAAGTCAACAAATATAAATTATTAAAATGATACACATAATATTTACATGGTTAATAAGTTTGTTAATAATACCTATCCTTCAAGTCATTGTCTATAGATAGGACATGACTTCGGACAGTTCTTGGCAGGATAATCTACGATGACTTCACATAACTAGCTTTCTTTTCTATTTACTATCTGTTGCTCTCTTCTCTATTTTAACACCCATTGAATCTTAGAACCCAATGTCTAAGACGATGACTTGGACATGAATTCCAAGCACACTTAATTCTACGTTACTTAACAAGAACAGTAAGTGCTAAGAGGGAGATAGATTTAGGTGATGAAGGTGAGAAGGACAGATAGGTACAACAACCCCATATTAACTCTAAATAAATCTATGTTACTTAGATCAAACTGAGTCTTCGGGGAGACAAGTGGAAATCATAATATTAACCTAACTTCTAATATGAAGCAAACCCTTAACTTAGCCCAATTAATGCAACTCACAAGTCACCTCATTAATCTACCCTCTTATCCACCAAGACCTTATCATTAGGCATTTTTTTTTAAATTCCAAATGTCATTCGAGACATTATACAAACATAGCTAGTAGGTGGTTATCCATAGATTTTGTCAGAGAGACTGCTTGCACAGTAATAGGTTTTTGGGACACATTCTACACAACTTTGGCAAGGGAATAAAACTTTTGGGATACAAGGCTATTTGGGTTTGGGAAGGACCTAAACTATTGGAAAGTTTAGAATCGATGATCCTAAGAATTCTGTGCAGATAAGATTATAGAGGTCACGTGTAGATATTTTAATAAAAAAAGGACCAACATTTTCAGTATCATCTACGGTCAAATTGTACCAAGAATTTGTATCCAGAAATATTAGATGTTTTTCAACAGAGCAGACAAGTAGACTCTTTCTTGAGTCGACCTTTCCATAACTAAGCACATTGATGGGCCCCTACCCAACCCTACCCTTGTACGACCATACATACACCCCCTAACCCAGTTCTACAAATTTCAAAATATGTCGGAGGATGGTACCACTAAACTGGCTCTCGCAACTCGTGGATTGGTTGACTCGAGCTCCTGTAATCTCCAAATCTCCTAAGAAAACTCTCGTCAAGTCACTATAGCAGTGGGTACAAATGAGGGGGCATTATGGGACCACCAGCCATATATAGTCCCTTTTTCCAAACTTCCACACTTAGTTACAAGATTCCAGAGACTTTGTTTTCTGATTCATTCTCAGCCATGGGATCATGGTCCCTCAATCTACACATTCACATTCCCTGGTTCTTCATATGAACTTTTCCCCAGAGGATCATTTTTTGCGCGTCACGTTCAGGTACGCATGCTCATGTTCAAAATTAGCAAATAACTACTATATTTTCTTTATCATAATATATTGTTCACATCAAGTATTTGGTTTTCATGTGTGTGGGTATTTGTTCTACAAGTGACACAACCCCTTCAGGTATATGTTCGACATTGGCATGTAATTCTTCACTATGAAAATTAATTTCATCTACCAGCCACACCCTCTAAAATTTACGTTTAGGGTCCTTACATCCGACTCTGCAGTACCATCACCTCTGATGCATTTTGGTATTGTCACCCAGTAGCACTCTCCCCCACATGAGTTGTCTCATTCATAGTTCCCCTCAGAAAATTGACACTCATTCTTCTTTCATCCCCCAGGGATGGGAGTCCCGATACTTTTATGCACTTCCGAGAATGAACCCCATACTTCTTCTCATCATTTTTCTAGCTTCCCAAAGGACTCCCAGGTCATATCACCTCGGTTCTTCTGACTACACCTCTGCAGTATCATTCTCCCTTCATCTAATCCACCATCAATTTTCCCATCTACATATTGACCTCCATTCATTTACCTCATATAGAAACCCACCCATGGGGTCCCCACCCTCCACCAGTTCTCTTTCACAAAATTGAGCCCTCACAAGCCAAGCCATCTTTCACTGGGGAACCCATTTTTGTATCTTTACACTCAACCCAAATTATTCTTTATTTATTTGGTAATTGTAAAAATCCTTTGTTTCCAACATTTACTTAGGTTTTTGTCATCACACTTGATGACCTTCTTTTCCCCTGCAGCACAACCCATGTCACCCTTGGTTGGGGCATCCACTCTCTTTTTTCATTCTGACATCGTTCACGAACCCCGAGTATCCCAAAGTCCATGTACCCATGATATCTGAGTTTGTCAACTTTGTTAAGACTCTGGCATAGTTTAACCCCATATCTAGTCGTCCCCCTGACACTAGATACAATTTAAAGGTTGCTTCCAATCATCTTTCAACATTCCCCAACCAAGGGAAGTCTTGAGTCTCACCACATCTTGACTTCATTCATTTTACCTGTCAATTCCTGATCTTGTCTCAATAGATTTCACGAAGCCCTTTTTCTTCTTGGAGTTGCGCCTCCCTTTCTGTCGACATCGGCACAATTTCTAGAAGGGAGGTAGTATCTTGACTCTCATTACCTTTACAATGAGGAGTCTTGGACGACACAGAGAGAATCATCATTACTCCCTGATTCCATTGACCCCCATAACATTTGACTTCAACAAACACTCATGTTACGATGGGTCTTACATTGAGACTATTGCAGTTTTTTCATACCAGCTGAAGACCTTTGAATTCATTAGGCCATCAATGCCTACGAGTCATCGACACTTCTTACAGGCATCCTTGCCTCACTTCAGAGTATGTTCACCATTCAGAACTATCATCTTCTGTTATCAACCGCCGTCAAGGGCACTGCAGTTATCTACACCAACATCCATCTTTTGTTACAGTCTCAAATTTTGGTTGCATGACACAAGCATGGGGCATGCCCACCTCATTTGTATACAGATTTTTTTTTCTCCCTAGAGAAAGGTTTGGGTCTGACAGTTTCCCCCCTCCCTTTGGCGGATCGCTCTTACACTTCCTCTCAGAACTTTTCATTACAATGACACTCTTAGTAAAAATAACATTTATGTATTTTGGCTATATGTATTCTCCTAACCTCACACATCAGGGGGCATTTGTTATCAATGAAATTTCATCTGCAACATTGCACGCAAATGGTTACAGAAATACAACAATGCCAACAACAATTAGTTCACCTGCATCCCTGAAATGAATTCCAAATGCAAAAACTATACAATTGGGTCAAAAATTGACATGCACATATTCACCAAAAGAAGTGAGCGCATAATGCACAGTGTGCGCGGGCCAACAAATCCCTCAGAGTGCACAATGTGTGAAGTGCGCGACTATGTATGAGAAAAGCCACTCACTTTTATGAACATCACATTTATGGATCTTTTCAGCCCCCCAACCACTTATGGACCAGCTCCCAACCTGATTTGACCTTCATATCTGAGTGAAATATGAATGGGGGGTTGGTCAAGGACTAGACGGTACCCTAAAATGCCCCTTGTTCACACCAAGAAACAATTACATTTTTCCTCAAAGAATTGTTATAAATAAGAGCCATGGGTGCACTAAGAAACCAAGATATTCATAGTATTGTTATGCTGCCTCAATTCTCCCTTGAAAATCTTCTTTTCTCTTTGGAGCCTTCAAGCATCATTGCAATAGGCCATTCCACTCACCTCTTGAGGTAATAGGCATTGATTTTCTTCACCATTTGTCACTTTTCTTCCATTGTAAGAAGAAATCTCCATTAAGGAACTCAAGATCCCTCCCAAGGAGGAAGAAGGGACTCACAAGTCCTCATTTTTCTCTACAGTGTTTTGCCTACTAATATAGTTGTCCATTGATAGCATTATCTTGGTCATTGGTTGATTTTTTATGGTTCTAAGTTTCTCATGCATTCTAAATTTTATCTCTTAATTGTTTTAGTTTGTTTCTTTATTTATTACATGTGTTTGGCTTGTTTAACTCACTCACAAACTTCTATCTTGTCTAGCAGACTCATCTAGACATGCAAGTGTTGTTGTTTTTCTCACCCAATTGACAAAACAAACATAACAGATAGGATTCAATATTGTGAGGGTAAATTTACATGTAAAACCTTTGAGTGAAATCTTCCAATAGGCCTAAGTCTCAAAGAATGAAATATTAATAAAATAATATCATGGCTAAACCTCCAAAAGGGTGTCTGGAAAAAGGTTTCAAGAAAGTAGGGAGAGGATTCATCATGGTAAATCGTGATGGGTTAATCTCGATGGGTAAAAATCTAGGAGCGTAAGTCCCAAAATAATATTATGATATAATAAAGTCATGAGGTGTTCAAAGGTGTTCGAGAGGAGGGGAGGAGAGGATTCGAGAGATAAGGGAAGTATGTCTTAACCGTAATTTCCAATGGGAATTTACCGAAAAGTGAAGGTGAAACCCGATGGGGATGAATCCCGAAAAAATTAAGTTGAATATTGATGGGGTGAGGGGGAATTAAAATATAATAATAAATTCAAATAAAAATAAAAATGAATTAAATAAATAAATACTACACACAAAAAAATAGAAACAAAATAAATAAAATACAATAAAAAATTAATCCTCATAAAGTACAATGGGGTACTTAGGAAAGAATGAGAAAAATAAAATTAAGTTAAAATGAAACATGAAGAAGAAATAGAAATAATTGTGTGTGAGAGAGAGAAGTTTAAAGTAAAATTGATTTTCCCATGTAAAATAAATACCAAGGGTAGTTTTGGGGGGAAACCATGGGAAATAAAAAAAGATGGGCAATTTGTAAAAAAACATGGGAAATCAAAACCATGTGCAATTTCACACACAAAACCACAGGAAAATTAAAAATGAAAATAAATAAACACATAAAACTAAATTCATAAAATAAAATAAGATAATAAAAAGTAAATAAAATCAATAATAATTAAACTATACAAATTATATACAAAAAAAAACTCCCCCATATGGGGTGACATCTGGCGACCATGCACATTCAAGAGTTAATATCCCCAGCCACCATCACCCCCCTCCGTCCATTCCGCATGAATTTCCTACAGGTTAAGGGGATGTTGGTGTACCTTTGTGGGAAGTTTGAGTTAATGGCACCCTCAAAGCATGATCTGGATCATGCCAAGCCTGGTATGAATCACCTACCTTTTGTCAACTCATTTTTAATGGAGCACTCCCATATCAAGGAGGCGGAAAACATGAAGGTAAGCATTGGAAATTGTTTCATTGTTCTGTTTGTTGTTTGAATCCTGACTCATGTGTCTCTCTCCCACTCTATTTGTTCATCCTCTTTGTTTTCTCTCCCCCTCCCCCCCACAGTTTCTTTCTCCACTCCAGATTTCCCAATTCCCAGTGAAAGAGGAAATCCCAAGAGAGGATTGACCTAACACAGTTTCTTTTCTCAACACCGTTTGTTGGCATAGAGGTAGACCCAGGGTTCAACGCTTTAACAACACACCAAAAAAATCCTAACTATCGACCCTTTCAAAAACACCTGCGAAGCAGATGAAGTCTCACCCAAGGTAGAGGCAGGGGGGTTGCAGGACTCATGTGTCTACAACCAAGATGGGAAATAGATCTATGATTACAATACTTAACAGAGCACTTAAACAATAATATGCATTATATCATGAGTCTCATTCACATCACATATTAAACCCTTATTACAGATCAATGCAATAATAATAAAGATCAAGCACTTTCAATCACTTAGCACGTAGCATTAGCTCAGATCTAACATTCAAATACCATTAAGAACTAAGAAACAACATCATATGCATTCATCATACATTATAACAATAGAAAAACAACATAAATCACATCACATAAAGCACATCAAGACACAGGATATACGTGGTTCACTCTAGTGTGGGGCTGCATCCACCAACTTATTCTTCTTATTTATTAGTCTTCAAGATTCTTACATTCATTTTCTCCTGTGCACAAACCAACATAGCCAAACTCCACAGAGGACATGATATATGCATGCTGCGCACCAGATCCTCCTTTCCAAAATCAAGTCAAGGCACAAAGCCAACTCCTTATTAGCACAGAGCATTACTAACATATCATGCACATAGCCAACCATCCAAACTTCTTACATTGCTTTCACTAAGCCAATCAGTAACTACCTTTACATTACTTAGCTACTACTTATTTATACATTTACAAATACACCTAATCATGGTTAAATCCATGGGTCGACATCTCTTAACCCATTACATAAACCCTAGAAAACCCCTTGTTGGGTCCACAAGCCCACAAAATAAGTGATATCCCATGATCTCAGCTACAGCTGAGAAGTCCATCTTCGACCAGCCTATCGAAGTCCCAAAAGTGGTCAAACATGACCAATGTTCCTCAAAACTTGGTTGAGGGCCAACAAGCCCCCAACACTCACCTGTGACTTGTCCCGAGCTGCTCAGATCTGGGAAATGCTTCTTTAAAGGCCTCTATCTTAGCTTGAGTTGCCTCGACTTGTTGCTTTTCCAAAGCTTCCTGCTGGGAGAATTCTTGAATCAGTTGCTCTGTAACAGGCCCTTCCAGGCATTGTTTCACTGTCACAACCACTTGGTCTAGCTGCGAGTCTTGTCCTTCAATATATTTGAAAATAGTGTAGGCGTCGTCCTGCCCCAGATGTAGTCTATGTGTAAGCTCCATGACTCTGCTCTGGATGGCAGTAATATACTACTGGACTGTGCATTGCTCCTATGATATCTTCATTTTCTCAACTGCAATGAGTGACTTCATCTGTGCCTACACAATGGATGCCTGTTGTTGTGCCTCCTAGAGATGTGCTTCTAGTTTCCTCAGCTCTGGATATTCTGTGAGGTGTTCATAAGTCTGCGCACTATAATCAAACAATTTCTTACATTCTCAGGTGAGTGCCCTAATCCTTCCAACTTCACTCTTGTTGATTTATTCCCTCTCATTGTGCACTTCTTGCGGAGTGCTCAACACTACTTGGATCTCTATATCCATTATCCTTTCTTGAAGCTACTAAATCACCTTAGCGAGCTTCCACACTTGAATCTCGACTGAATCTTCTTCCTCCTATGCCAAGCCCGACATAGAGAAAAGTTCTTTAGTTACTGCCTCTTTGACTGTAGTCTTCTCTGCGAGTAGCTGGTCTTTTTCTTTCTATATGTTTGCATTTTCCTCCTCAAACATCCTCTGAATTTCATCTTTCTTCTTCTACACAACTTGAATTTTCTCTAAGATATGCTCCTTTTCTTGCTTCAAGGATTTTGTAGACTTCTCCTTTTCTTCATGGACTCGACAAAGTTGAGCCTCTATTGCATCTTCTAGCCTTCTTAATTGGGTGGGCTCATCCCCCAATTCTGTAATCTTCAACGAAGAAGGCGCAGTAGGTACTGTGTGACTCGAATGGATGGCTTGTTGTATCTCCTTTAGCTCCTTCTCCATTCCTTCATACAACATCTCCTGATTTTCTCCATAATGCTGCAAGATATCTTCTAAAGCATCCTCCACGACTGCGATGATTATATCGACATCGTCCACTATGAGCGTGGCCTTCATCTTGGGTTTACTGGTGCACGTCTTCTTTCTTGATGAGGGTTTCTACAGAGAAACCTTCCTCTTCTTCGATGTTTCGGCCTCAATAGGGGAATCCTTCGACGGTGTAACTTCTCCTTTGCCTTTCTTTTCTCCTTCTTCCCCTCCTTCTTGATTCACTTGATCTCCTCCTCCTCCTGTGGGTGAGTCAGGACCAATATCCTCTGAGGTGTTGTCCTCCTCATCAGTTTCTATGTTTTGCACTTCCTCCTTTTTCTTCTTTTTCTTTGCGCTAGCCTATCCATCATGCTTGATCCTGGTGACAAATGGACTTCCTATGATGTCGAGGTTGGAGAGTTCTGTAGAGTAAACTGGTACAAGGAACTTTTTTGGCCATTCTTTGGCAATCTCCTCCATATCCTCATCGGTCAATTTATACCTCCTCCTTACTCTCATCCCTACGCTCAATGATATAAATAAAGTGTCGATCTACGCAGAACTTCACTAGTGGTCTGTATTGGTGCAATGTGTTCAGTGTCATTCGTGGAAATGCCTCAATAGCATGCTTCAGCTGCTGGTAGTAGACATGGAAGACAATGTTCGAGTATCACTTCTTCGACATGTCATTTGTATACCACAAGGTGGAGAACCTTGTGGCCAACGGCTCCGATGGCTCAACTTCGGGAAATGTTTCTCCTTTCATCATTTTCTAAGTGACAAATGTGATCAATACCAATAACAAACTGAAATGGAATTCATACCCTTGATCCTATGCTTCGCAGAAGACTTTTGTGAGCTCGTTGAAGAGGTGAATTTCCCAATACATTTTCATTCCTGATACGCACTTCCCTATGAGGTCCACTACGAATCCTGTTACCTATGTTGGATAGGTTCTTTCTCACGAGCTTACCAGCTATAAGCTGACAAGATAGGTGCACTACGCCATCCTAGATGGAGGCTACCTTGTAGCCTCGCTTTCCCTTTTCTACATCGCCATAATCCTCCTTTATGAGTTGTGCTAGGGAGTGATTGATTCTTCTCTGGGTAGAACTGTTGAGGGTCCAGTCCTTGCATTCTCAATCCTATAATGAGATGGATCAACGTTGGATCCATATTAACGCATCTGTCAAGCCACATATATCATCCGTGGTAGCACGACAATAGGATTTTAACACAAGCGTTAACCTCCTGATGTCGGTTGAAGTGAGGTATCTTCATCACATTCAGTATCGTTGATTTCACGAGCTCCTTAATCCATAGTTGGGAGACTATGTGCGGCTTCTTCCTAGTCGTCTTCATCAAATACCTATACGGCACGAGCATCGTGTATTTCTTCCTGCCTCCAAGGTTAAAGTCGTTGTTCTTTAGAGCTGAGATATGTCCTAATTGGGGTCCAACTATGTGTATCCCCTTCAGGATGTATGCCTTGATAAACATGTACTCAAATTCTCGTGGGACACTATCACAGTTAACCATTCCAACCAAAGGCGGTATGTACTCTGACAAGAATGATGTGATCTGCTTCGCGTTAGCCAGATCATCGTTGTGGTTTCTTTTCTTCTCAGTAGTACAGCTAGAACGACGTCCAGTCAAGGGGGATGCTTGTAGTCCACCGATCGACGACGCCTGTATTCCTACAGACATAAATCTCTCATCCATGAGTTCCATGAGAATCTCCTCCACAGGATTCTCTAACACACTAGGTTCACCCGACATTCACACTTGTAACCAAATAGATCGGGTAGGCGATCGGACAAGCGAGGTAATCAAATGGATGGTGAGGTATAGAATTCATAGCACGATATGCAATCCATTCTCTATTATCTTGGATAATCACGAGTGGAAAAAAGTGGTCCCGACGTAGCGTCCAATGGGTTAAATAAGCAACTGTCGTTGTTGGTCCCCGGTTTTGACCATTCTCTTTGCCTATACTATATACCACAAACCTCCAATTACATGCCAGTACCACCCTTTTGACCTCATTTTGACATAATCAACATCTCCTTACCATTCAAAGGGGTCACCTAAGGTATCTTTGAATTTCAAGCTATTTTTATGCACTTTAATGCTTTAAATTGSTATTGGAATTAATCTCGTTTGGGTTAGGTACCATTGCTATTCTTGGAACAGGATGCTGGTACCAGGTACCAACTCGCACCGTGGAGGTACCAGTGGAGCCGTTCGAGATCTGTGCATTATGGTGTGTGTTATGGTTCGAATGAGAGATAGAAAGATTCGTAGGACAGCTGGAGTCATTGCCACGGAGTGCTCGAAGACATCATGAACCTGGATCGATTATTCCTCATCGCTCACACTTCGTGACACTACGTGTCACGAAGATGTGAAATACGTTTTCAGTTTGATTGCAAGACTATTCTCGGATCAGGGATCCGTTTGTTT
>JZKD02S1685399.1:383815-394587 GCA_000966675.3 Picea glauca | reverse complement strand
TTCCACTAATTATAAACCCCTCACATATCCCATATTCATTTTGTTTACCCCCTAATCTAATATTAATCACAACTAAGGGAAATTGTGTGTTAGATTGGATAAAAGTGATAGAATTTTGTGTGGATTGCAGTGAGGTTTATTGGTTTGCTTACAGTTGATTATTGTTATCATTGAGCAATGACCATATATGTTCCCTTTCATTATATCATATTTTCTCTAATTACAAACCCCTCATGTATCCCTGAACATTTTTTCCACCCCCCCTTCTCATTGATTAACATTAGAACAATTTGTATGGATTGGATTGCATGAGGTTGATACATTCTAAGCCAAATCTATTTCATATTTTTAAGGAGTTTTCATGCATGGTTATTTAAAAGACAATTTTCTAATTTTTAACATATGCATGATGAGTTTTTTCAATCCAGGAAGCCATGGTTGAGCAAACAGAGGTAGAGGTAACTGGAACTGAGGCCCAAGGAGGCCTAGGTTCTCAATACATTTTGATGTTTATTTTGAAGAGCTGGGCCAATTGTTCCATGATGGATTCTTTAATTGGATTGGATAGGGAATAGTCCAACCAAGGCCTGAAATGCCTCCCTTCCAAGCCCCTTAATCCCATGGTATACCAGTGCCTACTCATGTCTCTTTATAGCCTGAAGTCCCGGAAAATGATGGGTGGTAGGAGATTGTCCACCCGGTAGTCTCCCAACACCGTGGCTAGACAAACTTATATTTTCCTAATCCTCCACCTTTAAACCCCATTTTCCAAACTTCCCCTAACCATTCACTAGTGCAATCTTCCCACGTCAGAAAGATATTGAGGACTGAAGCCCACCATGCATTAGATAGAGGAACATCCATCGTTGCCCCTTCCTCACCCTCCGATGACTCTGACAAATCCATGTCTTTGCGGATGCATCTAAGGGATGATTTTTCCCATGTGATTAGTGAGATAAAGCCTAAAGGCTCTGCCCAGCTCAAGGAAAATTCAGGGAAATCAGGAGGTGACAGCAAAAACCAAGGAAGGGTTGCTTCACAGACTGAAAAATATGGATTTTAATTTTTATGTTATTTATTGTTTTATGATAGTGGAATCCATGGATTTTGGACAACATGTTTTATTTTGGACACATAAGTAATAATTTGAAATGTTTCCAAGTTTTATGAGCTAAAATGGTCAAGGGAAAATATGTTTTGAAGGGAGACACAAGGGGTGTGTTTGCTTAAACAAATGGAATATGTTATGATGTGATGATTGTTATCACTAGGGGAGTCACAAGGGGGTCCCACCTATTAGTTATTATTTAATTATGACCCTGTTATGATTATTACTTCCCCCCCCCGCCTTAACTAAAGTTAGTTAAGTCCTTCTGTTAGCTTAACTAATAAGTTAGTTCAACTACTCTAACCAATTCTAAATTGTTAAAAGATGAACTAAGGGGAGGAACAAGGGGAGGATAGAAGCACAAAGCATGCTAAGGTTTTCTCTTTGAGTCTATGTTGAGATAGTTCATTTTTCATTCATTCATATCTTCATCATAGCCTAATTCTCTTTTGTGATAGCAGGGTCTTATTGTAGACAACAATATTCAGGGATGAATCAAATCATTTAGACACTTCTTCTTCATAGGTGTTGATCTATGCTTGATAGTCTGTGTAGGGTTCTTTGTTTGTGAATTAATTTTCATGACTGATAAAGGCTATTGTGCAGAGTCGAGTGGGAAGAAATATGTGGCATGTTGATCCAACTTTTAGAGTTCAGTTTTGGTTTTCTTTCAGAGGTCTTTTTGTATGTTCCATTGGGGATTTCTAAGTTTGACTTTGGTCCAATATTTCTGTGTGAAGTTTTGTAAAGACAATGACTCTTTGATGAATTGGAATGAAATAAAGGATTGTGTTATGTCTAATCTATCTTGATTATGATCTTGGTGTCTTTAACTCTATTCTTATATTTATTTTTAGCAACTAATATTTTAAAAAAAATACATAAAAAGTGAATTTCCAACAAGCTTTTTGTTGACAAAAAACTATCCTAAGCACTTGTAATTAATACTGGTGAATTAGGATACATATTTTTTTTGGCTATAAACATGGGGTGATATTCCCGTCTACTTTACTTTAGCCAAGTAAAGTATAAAAATGCTTGAGTAAGATCAATTCATATATTTTCCTCAACATTTATTTGGCGACCATACTGGGGACATCTTCGATATCTCTCTGTTTAATTTCTATACTCAATTTTCATCGATACATCTCTCTTTTTATGTTTTTGATTCTTGGACTGTTTGCTATTAATGATTGTTCTTGTCGCAAGGCATCCCAATCTTGAGCCCGGTCTCCAAGACTAGACCAACATTGATTTGAACCTATTTCATACTATTCTAGACACTGCTATGACCCATGCTGAGCTTAACCATTCTTGGGCAGCAATTGAAAGGGATATTAGTGTCCAAGAACAATTGGAAGCTAGACGTAGGCAGCCTAGAAATCAGCAATAACCTTTAGTTTCTTTAGTTTTGGTCTTTCTTTCATGTCCTTAGATTCTCGTTCTTCTAGAAGAAGACGAGGCTTGTCACCGGAAATCAATCCTATTGCCGAAATAGGAAGGAGAAACATTGTGTTATCTTCCCAACAAAGTGATCTAAGGAGAACTTTATCTTATTCTTCCAACTCGTCTTTCTTTCCCTCATCTATCATCCACATAATGGCATCTAGCAGTGGCTCTGGTGGAACTAGAAGTGCTCCATATTCCCAATATTCATCTTCATCAGTGATTGGTAGCTTGTACAACCACCATATCCCAGTCCAATCTAATGAAAACCCCACCAAATTCATTAGAAATTATGGATTCTTTCAGTTCGAAGAAGACTCCACGACCACACCATGGCATGTGTCCTCTCCTCTTAACCTAGCACCTACTACTTGCCCGCTTCCAAAGTTTAAAGAGAATTTGCCTAAGTTTTCAAAAAATAACACTGTCAGTACTAATGAACACCTAGTGGCATTTTGAAATGATTGTCTTAATATAGTGGTTAATGACAACGACACGTGCATGTGCTTGTTCATCAATTCCTTGGATGGAAAGTCTGTGACCGACTTTTTTTACCTTCCTCCTAAGATCATGTCCACTTGGGAGAAGCTAATTTATTGGTTCCAATCCACTTATGGGCAATCCAAAATCCCTATTGAGAAGTTAAGGGAGTATAATAACATCACTTACAAAGATGGTGAGACCATTAGGTCTTTCAACTTACATTTAAATTTTATTTTTTATAGTTAATTAAAAAAAAATTATCCTAATTCACCAGTATTAATTACAAGTAATTAATACTTACAAAGATGGTGAGACCATTAGGTCTTTCAACTTGCATTTCACCAAGTTGTATAATCAAATACCCGAAATTATCTACCCTCATAACCAATCCACCTTCATACATTACTATAATGCATTGCCTTATCCTTACCATCACAGGCTTGAAGAAAAGGCCATTGATAATCTTGGTTCCACTCTACACACTTTCTCAGAGTATGAGGAACAACTTGAATGAATTGGTCTACCTCAGGGAGAATCAGTTAGATAGACAGATATGTTCGCTCTCCTATAGCTGGTAAAAGATATGAACAACCTTATGATATCTTTTGAGTGGAAAGGTAGTTTCAACCCTCTCACCCTTGGAGCTTCATCCTCTTCTTCCCCTCCTTTTAGAAGTTCGGTTGAAAATAAATTTCAGCCGAAGGCTATCCTACCTCGAAGTTGGTGTAACTTTTGTGAGGAACACCACGAATAAACCACATGTGAGATAAGGAAGAGTGCCAGAGACAAGATCTTTGGTAAAATATGAGAAGCCACTATCATTGTCCTATATTTTTTCGAGCTAGAATATGTCATGGTCATCAACACTAGGAACAAATCCTATGCCCCAAAAGGAAAATTTGACCCTCCTCGTAGTTCTTCTATCCCAAGTTCATCCTCAACCACTGCTATGCCCCAGGCTCCTAAAATTATTGAGAGTCAAAGAATCACTCCCTCTACCCCCTCTTCCAAATACAATATCCTAAATCAATTGGCCAACATTAAAGCATATGCAACCCTCTTAGACATGGTTGCCTTCTCTGAAAAATAGATGCATCTGGAACAATTCATGGAAGGAAAAGATTACATTGTAGCCAATCTTTCCGAAGAGGTAGATGAAGAGGATTCTTCTGTAAATAAAGTAGGTGTACATAATTTTAGATACCTTGTAAAAAAAAAAAACTTTCTTTATTTTTGTAAAGATCATGGATAAAATTGCCTATTGTTTCCTCATTGATGGCGGTTCGGGCCCAAGTGTGATGTCAAACATTATTATGGAAGAACTAGGCTTGTCTTGTAAAAATAAAAATGCCAGAAGCATGCTTTCCTATAATAGTCTACAAAAAACAACCATAGGCGATATTAAGGATGTAACCTTAGTTTTATGTGATCATCCTAATATAAGGACAGTGCTCGGCATTCAGGTAATTGATATGCCTGTAATAAATTACTCAATTATCTTGGGGAGGGATTGGCAATCCCTAACAGGTGGATACCTCTCACTTGACGGGACACATTTATCCATTCCTCAGAATGGAAAGAATATCATAGTCCTTAGAGAAGGAATTATTTCACCCTACATAGAGAATGTTCCACAATCTAGCGTAAATTGTATCGAAGAAGTCCTAGGAGTGTATTCCATATTCGCTGAAGAGAACGATATTCCTCTGGAAAGAATTGATTTAGAGGATGAATTGTGGTGTATACACTTCAATGGTTCACATTCAAATGAGGGTAGAGGGGATGGTATTATCTTGGTTTCCCCTGCAGGAAAGATTCATAATCTGTCATACAGGTTGGAGTTTTCTTGCTCAAATGATGTCACTGAGTTCGAAGCTTTGCTGTTAGGAATTGAGAATGTCCTCAATCTTGGTTGTGGTCACCTTTTATTTTTTGGAAATTCTAAGCTTGTTGTAAACCTTATACATAAGACATACTCTCCTAGAAACAAGCTGATGGAACAATATTCCCAAATTGTTTGGGCACTTGTCTCGAATATCCTATATTTTAACATCACTCATGTTAGAAAGGAGTTGAATTCTATAGCTGATTGATTATTTGTCTTCGCAGCCTCTCCTACTCAACAATTCTTGCCTCATTGGCCTGATTGTGCTTTTCAATCTCTACATCATTCATACATTTTTGAGAATGAAGAACCCTAGAAGGTCATCCCTAACAATGGAATCATTTGTGCTTTCATTCAAAATGAACCTCTCAAGCCTAAGGAGATTATATCTGTAGAAAATAACAAAATTCTTGAAGGCTTGAATCCTCTCGAGAGTTCGTTTTCCTTGAGTGTTAGAGGCAACAAAAAAAACCAGGAAGAAGAGATGAGGTCTGTTGGGTTATTTGGTGGACTTCAAAAGGTTTTTTCTTGGTTTAATGTGGATATTTGTGGTTTTGATCCAGGTCTTGTTCAGAGTACTATGAAAATAGCTAGGCAAAAACATAAACTTGTTAACTCTGTACTGAAAGCAACCTTTCGAAGGGAGTTGGGAGATTTCTTAAGGACTGAAATGTTTTTTTCATCCCACCATGAAGGGGTTTCAAAGTGGGAACCTGCTTCGAAGACCCCTGATTATTTTAGGACTTCCACTAGTCTTCAAACTTTCAGGAAAGTAGTTATAAGAAATCCTTTCCCTCCTCTCAATATGGAAATGTTTCAGCTACATATCGTAGATTTATAATTGGATCCCTTACTTCAAGGTTTATTTGGTTACAATAAAATCAAGGTGGAAGGGGCAAATTATCACAAAACCACTTTCACTACTAATCGTGATACTATGTCTTACAATTGCCTACCCTCTGGCTTATTTGATACAAGTATCTTCTTGAGAAGGCTTATACACACAACTTTCGATAAATCGGTCAGTATCCATGCTTATCTTGATGATTTAATCGTATATGTCAAAGGGTTGATAGCTACATCAAGATTTAAAGTGTTAGGCCATTTCCATATTACTTTTGTCTTGGACACTAACTCAGAAATTTTAAATGGATTACAGAGACAATGGTTTTCCCACACCATTAGCAGTCCTCGTTTGAAATATTGTGAGGGGCCAGCGTGAAGATATTTTGCTAATGGTATTCTCCTGTATACTAGTAGTTTATCTCTGCTTCCCAATTTTGTGTTCTTTTTCTGCTTTACAACACTTTGATTTCTACTTTCTGAGTTGAATTTTATTTTTTTCTTCTCAATGGTTCTATCTTTACTGTTGCTGCTTTGATTTCTACATTATTATTTATGTTGGATTTTGTTCTTTATCATCGTTTAGAGTGCTTGAATTAGGATGTTGGATCATGTTTGCCACAGTGACACTCCTGCAAGCGTTTTTAGTCCATAACAATCAAGCTTATGTAGTTGTTATGATGTTGTCTCTAAGGGACCCTTGGAAATTGCTATATTGTTTTTCACTGCTGTCATATAAAGAGATAGTTGTTTCCTACTTCTTCTTGTAATTTCTTCATCCATCGAGATCTTAAGAGAAAATCTATAAGTCCCCCATTTCAAGTTGAGAGCACATTATAGGCAAATGATTATGCATACAGCGGTAAAACCCCTCATACCTAACATTTTTCAGGAGTTATTCCTAAATTCCCGGTCACTTTTCCATTCAAACCACTCACTTTCCCCCCTGCTGCATAATCATTTGAGTTACATCTTCTTGAGATTACTATCCTTGGTCTATGAAGCCTTGAGTTCTGAGTTCCAATCTGTTGAAAACAAATTTCCCTATGGATTCATCAGTTTGTTGACGATAGAAAATGTCCACGTAAATTTCGCCCGCAAAGTGTTGCTAAAGCCTATTATTATATAAGACTAAATAGTGCTAGTAGGTGGGATCCCCTTGAACTTTTGAAAATCAGGTCTAATCATTTCCAATGTTGTGATGATGTGCTACAAGGTTTTACTTGGTGGATGAGAATATGGTTGTCATTGGTATCAATTAAGCTTTGAGATGTTGTTCCTTCATGATACTACAGCCTGCTATTCATTTATGATATTTGTTCTCTTGCACCTATACAACAAAACGTTAGTAAAAATTACAGAAGGGCATTTTGAGGAAAAGTAAAAACTGTATCTAAGAAGAAAAGGGGAAAAAAACCTAGCCCTACGATACTATATAAATGAAATACTTGTTGATAGTGGTTAAGTCCTAACTAACAAGAAAATTGAATTTTAAAATGTTAGATTTGATATGCATATCATCAAAGTTTTTTGGTGGTGCATGCTTGGTAAGTGATAATACATGGGTTATGTGTTGTTTGATGTAGTCAGTAGCTGATATGTATATGTTATAAACCTTGGTGGCTTATGGAAGTAATGGATTTGCAATTTTATATGGTGGTTGTGCTATTGGTGATGGTTCTTTTGTATAGTGGTCACGAAATTCATGGGAATTATAGCATGGGTGGCGCATGTGTCAAGGTAATGACACAAATGATTGAGTGTGGAACTTGGATTATGCTATGGTTTAATGAGTTGATATTCACAATGCATTGGTTGATTAATGGTGTTAATGAAGGCTCGTCGGCATGTACTATGGAGTAAATGTGATATGGGTGGAGGAGATGTGCATTTACTGCACGTCACCTTTACCTTTCCCGTTGGCCGCCACCCTCATTGGACTATCATTTGATTTGGTTGTTGTGTTCATGCTCTAGATTTTCAGCAGGGTGAAACCGCTTGGTCGCTTCTCATCTTAAGGTTTTTGATTGATAGGTATGTCTCTTTTTTCCATTCTTGACTTCACTCTGGTTATGAAATGTTTTTGTCTCAGTTGTATGGGTTTGTGTTGTCCTGAGTGTTGCAACTGTGTGGTTTCAGATTTGAATGGAAAATCAATGGTTCTATGTATAATTGTTGTGAGTTCATGGTCTTCCTGGGTGAAAGATTTTGTTACCACTGCATTTTGTTAAAAGTTTTCCTTTTAAAAATCTAACTGGATGGTTGTCTTCATGGTTCCTAGGTTTAACTAGAACCCTGTCCAACTTTGTCAACGAAATGCCCCCCGTCCACAAGGATCGTGGTCCTCCTTAAGCGCGTGCCTTTAACCTGAAGTTCCACCTTGGCCGGTGCTCCCGTCCCTCCTGCAATGGCTATTGTGAAAACCCCTAAACCCTCCAGACTGGAGTTGCATAAGAGGTCTGTCGGGCATGTTAATATTATGGTGGCCTATTACTTTGAATGCAAGATCACCCGTTATTCGTATAGCATTCATGTTATTATGGATTTTGGCCAATACCTCTGAGATAATGGCATGAGCCCCGCATTACCAATTTCACTTCTAAGGGTCACAGTCGCCAGCCTGTTGTCAAGGAATCAATTTTTTTTGTTATGAAAGGGCCTCTGTCATTTTTCGTTTTGGTTCATGGGTATACATCGTTATCACTCTTGTTTGGCCTATTATTTCCCTTACCACAGTGTCTAATTGTTGGTTATTATACGACCGTTAGAGTGATGATTATGATGTTCTAATAATGGATGGCATTAGTCACAGGGGTTTGGGGTTGTTCACACATGTCGCGTCCTGTAGATTATGTTTTGAGAATTAGAAAATTGGATTGGATATGTTTACTATTTATTTTGTCATTGGTAGAATACACTTGAATGTGTGTGACCTGGTCACTCACAGGAGACTTAAAAAATGGCCCAAAATCACGTTTTTGAGTTATGTCATGATTATATATTGTTGTGTGGTTATGTAAATTATGACACTGTGGAATCCTCTCAGTTGTGCACCACATATAATATGGATGGATTATTTTTTATTCCCAGTGATACTCCTGAATTCTAAGTGTGTTTATATTTTGCAAATTTGATGACAGTTGTGTGGGATGTTTGGCTCATTTTTAAGTCGCACTGAGATATTTGTTTCACATAGGCATGGTTACATGGTTTCATAAATTTGTTTCTGCATAGTCTGTGTGTAAATGATGATTGTTGGTTATAGTCAATTGCCTTTCAAGCGTGGCATGTGAGGTCTTGATTAATTTGATCTTTCTACTGCATATATATGTATGGGAATGAATATCATTACAAATATTGATTGTCTCTTTAGAGACTCCATTATTATTTTTTGGTAAATAATACTTTCAAATACAAATGTGGATTGTGGAAATGTATGGAAATGGTGGATGTTAATGGTTACATATTGAGTGTTTTTGTTGACTATTATAACATGCATAATGTACGAATAAAAGGGACAGAACCTCTTACAAATTGTGGGAAGTACTTCTATTTTGTAATGAAACTGTGTTGGATATTAATGGACAGTGAAATTAAACAAATGCACAAGAATTATTACTCAGTCATTTGATTGCTAGTTGATGCATATTTTCCTTACTACAAGATATGTCATGGATTTCTTGACTAATATCATAAACAATAACCATTCCCCCCCCCTCATTATATCATTTTCTGCTAATTATAAACCCCTCACATATCCCATAATCATTTTTTCCACTCCTTGTTCTGATATTGATCACAACTAAGGGAAATTCTGTGTTAGATTGGATAAAAGTGGCATAATTCTGTGTGGATTCCCGTGAGGTTGATTGGTTTTCTTACAGTTGATTTTTGTTATCATTGAGTAGTGACCATATCTCTTCCCTTTCATTATATCATATTTTCGCCAATTACAAACCCCTCATGTATCCCTGAACATTTTTTCCCCCCCCCCCCCCCCCCTTCTCATTGATTAACATTAGAACAAGTTGTATGGATTGGATTGCATGAGCCTGATACATTCTTAGCCAAATCCATTTCATATTTTTAAGGAGTTTCCATCCATGGTTATTTAAAATACTATTTGATAGTTGTTAACATATGCAAGATGAGTTTTTTTCAGTCGGGGAAGCCATGGCCGAGGAAACAAAGGTAGAGGTAACTGGAACTAAGGCCCAAGGAGGCCTAGGTTCTCAATACATTTTGATGTTGATTCTGAAGAGATGGGACAATTGTTCCATGATGGATTCTCTAATTGGATTGGACAAGTAATAGTCCAACCGAGGCATGAAAGGCCTCCCTTCCAAGCCCCTCAAGCCCCCAGTATACCAGTGCCTCCTCATGTCTCTTTACAGCCTGAAGTCCCAGAAAATGATGGGTGGCATGAGATTGTCCACCCAAAGGGTCTCCCAACACCGTGGCTGGAAAATTTTATCTTTGCCTACTCATCCACCTTTAGACCCAAGTGTCCAAGATTCCCCTAACTATTCGTCAGTGCAATCTTCCCATGCTAGTAAGAGATTGAAGACTGAATCCCACCATGCATTAGATAAAGGAAAATTCATCGCTGCCCCTTCCTCACCCTCCGATGACTCTGACAAATCCGTGTCTTCGCAAATGGATCTAAGGGATGATTGTTCCCATGTGATTAGTCAGATAAAGACTAAATAATCTTCCCAGCTCAAGGCAATTTCAGGGAAATCAATAGGTGACAGCAGCAACCAAGGAAGGGTTTCTTCACAGACTGGAAAATATGGGTTTTAATTTTTATGTTATTTATTCTTTTATGACAATGGACTCCATGGATTTTGGACAACATGTTTTATTTTGAACAACATGTTTTATTTTGGACAACAGGTTTCATTTTTGACACATGAGTATTAATTTGAAATGTTTCCAAGTTTTATGAGCTAAAATGGTCAAGGGAAAATATGCTTTGAATGGATACACAAGGGGTGTGTTTGCTTA
>JZKD02S1685399.1:368162-382346 GCA_000966675.3 Picea glauca | reverse complement strand
CTCCCCCTCTCTAAGTGTGGTCAGTGTGTCCAACAATTGGTATCAAATCCATAAATTCACTATAAGCCTTAACAAGCTTGGAGGAGATCCATAGACATAGAAATGGATGATGAAGTTCCAATCCTTGATGAGGAAAACTATTGTACTTGGAGAATAGAAATGAGAGTACATTTGAAGGAGATGGGAGAGTGATCTAGGTGGATATCGGTGGCCACCCACCTTATCCAACTAGCCCAAAATATGTTTCTGGCAATTTTGGTAATTTACTATTTTTAGCGGTTTTTAACTTCCGGAGCCATTTTGAGGCCCTAAACGATGTTTTTTGAGAAAATGGGGAGCAACATGAACTGTAGATCAATGTTTCTCACCCAAAAGTTGTATTTCTTGGATAGATATTTCCAACCAGCTATCGAGCGCCGCAAACAGAGATCGTATGCAAAAGTTACGCCCCTAGGAAGTTGACATATCAACTACCCCCCATCGGGGCCCACTAACCTTTTGGATTTTCATCTTCCGGGGTTAGGGTTTTGGATTTTACTTTTTTTAAAAAGGCCCTTAGAGATTCATTGTAATAATCATATTCTCACGGATGCGAGTAGCCATCACATCTCTTCTCAGAGATAAGCTACCACCATTCTAGCGAGTCTTTCACTCTGTATTTTACAGTCTCTGTACATTTATTTCGTTAATAGAAATCCTATATTACTGTATATATGTGACTCTTGTTTTATTTTTTATATATCTCTATTATATTTTTGTCTCTCTTGCAATATCTCTAAATATTTCTGTGATATATCTTCGCTCTCATTTTGTGCTGAAAATAATCTAGATCAGTGGTATCAAAGTAGGCTGCTCTTGATCGTTTTCAGTGCATGTCCCCGACGAGGTATGAGTATAGAAAGTTGGGTCTCGATCTTGTCTCTCTTGAGAAAATCACTCTCGCACACCCAAGAAACACTCAATGGCGGAAGAAAATAAAAACGACGGAGCAGACGATCCAATCAGTCTGTTGCTTGAGCAAGCTCTCACGCGACAGAGGGACGAAATGATGGATAACTTTTCCCACATACTTCAATGCCTACCGATAGTATCAGGTGCATCTTCATCAAGCGGCCACTTTGGAGGCACCTCTCTTTTCAAGGGACAGGTTAATTTTGATATTACCGTATTTGAAGGTCAAATAGATGCAGATTCCCTAGATAAATGGTTAAATGTGCTAGAAGGTTATTTCTCTGTTCATAATTTTTCCAACAAAGAAAATATCACCTTCGCACTCCTTAAGGCTCTCCCTCATGTAAAACATTGGTGGGAAACTTACTGGGAGTAGAGTTCCACATAGGAGTCTAGAATATATGGGGCCGATCCCACTTGGGATTTTTTTGTGGATGTGATAAAGGAACAGTACTACCATGTTGGCAACTGTGAGGACCAGTACATGAGATGGACCACACTATGGCAAGAGAGGGGCCAAGAAGTTTCAGATTTCACCAATACCTTCCATACCATGTGCACCAAGCTGGGTATCAAAGACTCTGAATGACATTTCATTCTAAAATACCGTGGGGCTCTACACAGATACATCCAAACTGAAATGGATTTTCTGGAGATTTCATCACTTGGTGCTGCTTATCGATATGATGTTAAAATCGAGCAGAAATTTAAGCACCAGAACAAACGGGAGTTCGGGTCTACAAATCCGCAACAAACAAAGTATGAAAAAGACACCCCTAACAAACAGTCTCCTGAAAACTAGTCCAAGCCACAGGAAAAGAAGGGTCATGGGAAGACAAAGAAGGACACCGAAAAATGGTGCGATTTCCACAAAATACCCTGGCACAACACCGATGAATGTCGCTCAAAATAGTAATTGGTGGTCGAGATCAAAGACAAGGAGTCAAACCCTGATTCAGAATCTGATTCTGAAAATACTGGTAAAATATAGATCATCAACGTAGACCCCACTGCTATTGTCATGACCACAACAATTCAGCCAGAAGAACCAACAGATCCATAAGAAGGGGAGTGCCTTTTTCATTCACAGATGTGGGTAAATGGGACCCCACTACATTTTATCGTTGATAGTGGAAGCTAGAATAACCTCATCTCAGCGGTCATCAAACAGTTGGGATTGTCGACAACACCACACCCGCAACCATACAACATCGGGTGGCTTCACCAAGGATGAGATCTTCGTGTAAGCCAATAGTGTCGATTGTCATATGACATCCATCCCTAAAAGGATGAGTATTATGATATGTTTCCCCACTGGATGTCTGTGATGTTCTCTTAGGCCAGCCATATATGTGGAAACACCATGCTATCTATGAGTCTCAACCCTGTAGTGTCATTATTACTTTGGGGGGTCATCTTTATAGGATACCAGAGGTAGTTCAAACCACTTCCCCACCTAAACAGTGCCGCAAGGTAATATCTCATACTACAAAATTCATCTTCTCCACAATCTGTTCAAAAGGGGAGCAAAAGGATACTACAACCACTACAGCCTCGGCCCAAGCACCTTATATCCACCAGAAGCAGGTCGACAAGGTTGCAACAAAGAACAAAGATTCCTTCTGCACATAGTCATCTCATGTAGCCAGACTGGTTAAAAAGTTCCAACCCTTCCAGCCACAGTTTTGTGACGACCTTCAACAAACCAAGCAGCGCGACGATTCCAACAAGGAAAGTAGCTCACCAAGATTCAGATTCAGCAATCGCTTTACCCTCTCCCCCGGGAACTCAATGCAATGGAGACCATTTCTTCCTAAGGAGGGAGGATTGATCCAGGTGGATACTGATGGCCACCCACCTTCTCCAACTGGCCCAAAACATGTTTCTGACAATTTTTGTGATTTACTATTTTTAGCAGTTTTTAACTTCCGGCGCCATTTTAAGGCCCTAAACAATGTTTTCTTGAGAACACGGGGAGCAGCATCAATCATAGATCATGTTTCTCACCCAAAAGTTGTATTTCTCGGATATATATTTCCACCGAGCTATTGAGTGCCCCAAACGGAGATTATATGCAAAAGTTACGCCCCTGGGAAGTTGACGTATCAACTAACCCCCATCGGGTCCCACAAACCTTTTGTATTTTCATCTTCCGGGGTTAGGGTTTTGGATTTTAATTTTGTTAAAAAGGCCCTTAGAGCCTCATTATAATAATCATCTTCTCATGGATGCGAGTATCCATCACATCTCTTCTCAGAGATAAGCTACCACCATTCTAGTGAGTCTTTCACTCCATATTTTATAGTCTCTGTACATTTATTTCGTTAATAGAAATACTATATTACTATATATCTGTGAATCTTGTTTTATTTATGCTATATCTCTGTTATATTGTTGTCTCTCTTACAATATCTCTAAATATTTATGTGATATATCTCCGCTCTCATTTTGTGCCGAAAATAATCCAAATCAGAGAGGGTATTTGGAAGGCAACCATTGGTGGATCAGTTTCCTTGAAGAACAAGTCAAATTTTGCAGCTAAAAGGGAAAGAAATAAGAATGATGCATTGTCTCTCAAGACCATTCTTAGTGGACTCTCAAGCCCTATCAAAGGGAGCATAGGACAATGTACTTCTGCCAAGGTTCTATGGCTAAAGCTAGAGGAGACATATCAAAACAAGAAAGAAGATGTTGAATACCACTCCATCATGATCATTAAAGGTAAAGAATCTCCAAAAACTCTTTAATGCATTATTTCTAAATGTGATCTTGAAAACAATTCAAATGAAGACAAAGAATCAAGTGATGATGTTAGAACAAATGAATATCTTGAAGAAATTTCAAATGAAAGCAAAGAATCATGTGATGATGTTGGAAAAAAGGAAGATCTCGAACGTACTTCAAATGAAGGTAAAGAATATCCAAAGACTCTTGATTGCATTGATTCAAAATGCGATGATGTTGAATTTTTCTCTACAAGTGAAGAAGAAAATCTAGAAATAGTTTCTGTAGAGTTTGATGGTAGTTATCCCATGGAAAGAATAGAAGAAGATCTATTAGAACTTCAAAAGAAAGTTGAACATGGTTTATATGAATATAGAAATGACCATTATTATATATACTATAGCTCTATTTCAGATAACACTAAGAATTTTCTTAGGAGGAGTCAAAGGCACATATTGAAGTTAAAGAGAATGCTCAAAGAACAAGAAGAGAGTAATAAGACACAATTAGAAGAAAAGGAAGAAGAGATTACAAGACTAAATAATGAAAAAGAGTATATAAAGGTAGATGATGAGATTAGAAAAAGTTTTGAAACTATTGTCCATATCAAGACCCAAATTGAAGAAGCCAAAAGGGTAGAGGAACTATTGAAGAATCAAATTAATGAAAAGGAAGTGTCATGTCATAAGTTGGAAGCTGAAGTTGCTGATCTTAGAAATAAAGCAGAGAAGTCAAACAAATTCTTTAATATCTCACTAATCTCTAATGAGATCTTGGAAAGTCAAAGATCACCAAATGATAAATTAGGTATTGGATATAAGAAAGAAGCTACACATGTTGAAGAAAGAACCTCAAAGAAGCATGAGGTAAAGGATGAAGAAAGGGTTGCAAGTCAACCATCTACAAAATGAAAGTAAAGTTTTAAAATAACTAAGCAATAAAGAAATAAAAAATCTACCTTTACACCTCAAAGAAGATGGACACAAAAGCAAAGGTATGAAATCATTTTTCATGGTCAATGTTATTCATGTAATGAATATGGTCACAAAGCTTTGGAGTGTAGATCTTATGCAAGGAGAAATGAAAGAAGATTTCATAACACCATAAGGTGTTGGAGATGTGATCAAGTAGGACACATTGTTCTTCACTGTAACAACATGAGATGCTACAACTGTAGTGGATTTGGCCACAAATCTCAGGATTGTTGGAACACAAGAAGAAATTCTATGATGAGGACTTTACATAGCATTACTAGAAGAAGGAATGAAGTAAGGAAGGGAGACATATTTGAAAATATGGAAGCTCAGAGATCAAGTTATGAGAAGAAGGGACACCTTCAGAAGTGGGTGAAGAATATTGAACAACGAGAAAAGAATGGAAGCCTTGAGGGTAGCTCAAGTGTTTCATCTACTAAAGAATAAACAAGTGACAGTGGTATTAGTCACATACATATGCAGGCTGAAATTTCATAGGTCGTGTTCATACGTGAAATGTTGTGCAACATGCCATGTATATGTAGTAAAGCCTTGGGAAAGGGGCTATGCACAAGGGTTTCAACTTGATGTAATGATATAACTCTGTGTTTCATGGTTTGACATGGTTTGTTGAAGGTTCTAACACTGTTTGTTGCAGGTGTTCATGATTCTATATTGGATTATGTAAAGTGATGATAAAAAATAATGAAATGCCTTCTTGGATGCATGGCACTAACCCATGAGTATGGATTGAGGCATTTTCTGTTGAAGAAAAATGCTAGCTATGACAGTGAAGTTATGGAACCTTGGTCATGTGATATATCTTAATGTTGCTAGCTAGAGATGTCATTGATATATTGAAGCATACTACTAGATCATGTGTTGTTGGATGCTTAGTATTTGTTGAAGTGAATGGAGGATCGATGTTGATCTATTGGTGTACATGGTTGGTACATATTTTGAGTTTCATTGATATATCTTGTGATGTGTTGTTGGAAGATTACTTGTTATAAAACTTGATGCATGCATTTGGCATATGGATGGGATACTTATTGGGACATGTAGTTGGTGAGTTGATGAGTTGATCATGTTGTACATCATTGATGATATATAGTTGATGCATGATTGGTATATTTCTAGTACATTGGTAGAGGCACCTACTAGCAGTTTGATTGGCACATATTTTATGGAGGATTTGGCATACATGTATGAGGATTCATCATGTTGTGGTATTGGTGCATGGTTGATGTACTTGCTTGGTACAAGTGGTTATACATGTTGATGTACATGTTTGGTACACTCATATATGGCATATGATTGATGAAAATACACCATTGGTATTACTTTATTAACACAACAATTGGTATTTGTTTGAGATGCATGGTTATGACACTTGGAGGCATATTGGTAGATGCACATTGTTTGGAATATTGGTAGATGCACATGTTGGAATATGGTTGATACATTCCATTGATGAGATCTTATGGCACATTCTATGGTATTGATGTACATGGTTGATGTACATGGGTGTTGTACATGATGGGAACACAATTGGTACATGATGTACTTGGGTAATGTTCTACTCATGATTCTCTATTTTATTGTTGACATATATTTTGTTTCATGATGGTTGGTATGGAATGAGTTTGATGCATGAATAGGTCCACAAAGAATATAGGGGGAGTCATTCTTCTTCCCATGGTTCTAGGAGGAGAAAAGATCCCTATATTTGAATAAAGAGCATAGTGGCATAGTTCCACGGGGAGAAATGGTCACAATGGGAGTATGAGCGATGTATCTTGAGAATTACATCAAAGTGATATCCCTTGTTCATAAAGGAAGATATTATTCATAGGAAGATCAAAGGCATTCAGACAAGGGGAGAAACCCCAAGGAGAGGTCAAGCAAGGGGAGCAACCCCAAGAGGAAAATGACCCTTTTCCATTGATGTCAAAGGGGGAGATATAGTAACATTGATGTGATTGATTTTTATTAATGGTGAGAGATAGTAACCTTAATACGATTGATGACTATTGATGTAGAGAATGCCATTTCTACAAGTTGACATCAATGATTGGTGTTGACATCAATGTTGGTATTGTCATCAATGCCAAAGGGAGAGATTGTTGAATCATGTTGTCATTGATGCCAATGGTTTGATTGATTGATGTCAAGTGATTGATTGAAGCCAAAGGATTGATTGATTTATGCTTGATTTCAAATGTAATATGTATTGTCCTTGATGAAAATGGATATATGTCAAGTATATGATGCATATTATGTCATGCATAGATGAAGATGGATCAATGAATTGTCATTGATACATGATGTGAAGATGAAGATGGATCAATGTGGTTTGTTTGATATATGATGCATAGTTAGATTGATCATTATAACCTTATCATGGTTGATAATGTGCACAAATGGATGAACTCCAAAGTGTTCCCCTTATGGTGAAATCCCTCACGGGAAGATGCTTTGTGGTTGAGTTATCCTTGAAGTATGGTTGGATAACCCATGCTTATATGTGGAATAATGAGATGAAGATCAGTGAAATTGTTGGTGAAACTGTCCTAGATTGATAGTGCTTGTCATGCCATTTCCGGTGGTATGTGGAATGTCACATAACTCCTCATAGTTTGAAAGTTATGTACTTACAAAGTTGGAGGACCCTCATATGAAGGCTTGAAGCCCCAAAAGGTCAAAGAAGTCAAAGTGCTTGAAAAGAAGAAATCATTATTTAAATGATAAAGTGAAGTGACAAATCAAAGAAGATTATTTAAATGATAAAGTGAGGTGAGAAAGTCAAGGAGGAATATTTAAAGTAATGGAGAACTTTCTATTTATGGAAAGTAGTTAACCCTAAAAAGTGGAAAATAGGTTAAGTGACCCGGAAGTGGGTTAAGTGACCTAAAATATGAAGAGTATAAATAAGAGGCAAGGGTCTCTTGTGAAAAGTACATTTTTGGAGTATCTTTGTGTAGATATTGTGTATCTCTTGAGCATGAATTGAAGATATATTCTGAGAGAGAGTGTGCGAGGAGGATCTCATGGATGTATCAAAGTTTCGGCAATGTCTGAGATCATGACGAAAGAATTCTTGGAGGTTCAAAAACCCTAGTTTCTGAGGTGTACGCGGGCTACAGTGAGTTAGGGTGATACATACGCAGGATGTATGAAGACAGGGAATGTACATTGGATGAAGTCATGGAGATTTGTGGTTGAGCTAAGGAAAATCTCTTGAAGACTGAAGCAAGTTCCATATCTACATTCTATGGTCTTAGATCTACCATAGAAACTCTGGTATGGTTGTATTATTGTCTTGATGGATATTCTTGTTGTTGTGTGGTGAATGCTTAAGGCATTCTTAGTGTGACTGGTATGATGTGGTTGAGATGGTTGATGGAGTGAGAAACACTCTCATGATTCAATACTAATATGATTGCTATAGTATACTAGTTGCTTATACATGATTGAGTAGCATTCATATTGTATGGTTGAGCAGCATGAATAAGTTGTTGGAGAGATTGGATGTGTTGCGATTGGTTCTAGATTGGATTGGACAGTGAGGAACATAAGAGAATATGATCACAAGTCGCAAAGAATCTGAGTATGTGATTAAATGAAAAACCTTGATTTCTCAAAGGTAATATGCAGGTTGTAATACAAATTGGCCACGTACATACGTGGCCTGCAGTGAGCCAGAGCGCGTACACACGTGGGCTGCACTACTGATAGGTTGCATACCTGTGATAGATTGATATCTATGGAGGATTGTTTCCTCATCTTAGTTGGTGTTGAGGATGTAAGTTGAGTCTTGCATATAGAGCTGGTGCTCTTGTAGATTTGTACTTTATTCAGTTGTTTCTGAAAAACCCCAAGGATTGAAGTTCGTAATAAAAAAAAAATTGTACATACATCTTGTGTTATTTGTGTTCCTTGTGGTGATGATTTGTTGATGATATATTGCTTATATATGTTCACATCTAACTAGTTATAAATGACAACAATAAGTAATGAGTAAATGGTGATTCCTAACTAATGAGTTTTGTGTAAGAGGGAAGTTTTGGGAAAAGAAATCCACACTCATTCACCCCCCCTCTAAGTGTGGTTGGTGTGTCCAACAAGTTGTTCTATAAGTTTTAAACCTGTGAAGTAAAGAAATGCATATAGATTCTTAAGAAAAACAAAATTTAATCAATGTCTCATACTCAGAGTACACGGAGATTTTATACTGGAAACCCTCAACCGAGAAAACCTTTCTTATATTCATTATTTTCAATTTCACCATTCACCATAGAATATATACAATTCTTTTAGGTATTCCATAGATACCAAAACCCTAATACCTTAATCCGAGATTAATTTAGTAAACCTCTAAAAATAGCAAAAAATGCCCAAACAAAAATTTCAGGGCACTGCCCCAGGCTATCACTTGATGTTGAATGTTGCGCGTAACCAGGGGGGGATTAGCTTCCCCCCCCCGGGAACCCCCTATGAAATTTCCTGGCACACATGAAACAAAGAGCACTACTAGAGGGATCGTCAGATGCAATTGTCGAATCTGAAGCACCCACACACATACATGCAAAAAATATAACACATACCCAACATTCTCCCACTTGTTGTTTTCTTTGCATCCAGGGGTCTAGAGAATTATATAGTCAACAATCCAGGGAAACAATGCCCATTGTTACTCTACACCAGGAGAAATGTTATGTGCTCACAGACTTTGTCAATGTATCTGCAACATTCTTCAAAGTGTAAACCTTTTCCAGCAACAAGTTCTTTTCCTCAACCATGTCTCTCACAAAGTGATACTGAACATCAATATGCTTTGTCTTCAAATGATAAGTTGGGTTATTTTCCAGGAATATTGCACTCTGACTATCACAATCTAATCTCACTAGTTGTTGTACCAACCCAATACCTGAACACAATCTTTGTAACCATACTGCTTCCTTGCTTGCATGAGTGGCTGCCATGTATTCAGCTTCTATAGTTGAGAGTGCCACTACAACCTGTCTTTTTCTCATCCAACTGATTGCTCCTCCAAATAGGTTAAACACATACCCACTTGTAGATCTTATGCGATCTAGATCTCTAGCCTAGTCTACATCAACAAATCCATGTATGTCCACCACTCTGTTCAATCCTGGTCTTCCTTGGTAGCAGAATCCATAATTGGTAGTGCCACGAAGATACCTGAAGACCCTCTTTACTTCTATCCAATGCTCCTTCCTTGGTTTTGACATATACCTGCTCAAAACTTCCACTGCATGTGTAATTTCTGATCTAGTACAGACCATTGCATACATCAAATTGCTAACTGCAATGGCATACAGAACATGGGACATTTCCTCTTCTCCTTCCTGTGTCTTGGGACATTGATCTGTAGATAAATTTACACCTATAGGAATAGGAACCTTGACTGGTTTACTTCCATGAATATTAAACCTCTGCAATATCATCTCAACACATTTTCTCTGATTCAACTATAGTTTCCCTTTTGCATGATCTCTTTTAATCTCCATTCCCAGAATGAATTTAGCAGCACCGAGATCCTTCATGTCAAATTTGGAGGATAGTTGTGATTTCACCTCCTTGATAACATCCATGTTATTTCCTACCAACAACATGTCATCAACATACAACACTACATAAATGAAGTGATTACCAACCTGCTTGGAATATACACAGTGATCAACATTGTTTCTTACAAATCTCAAACCAAGGATGTATGTGTCAAAATTTTGGTACCACATCCTAGGTTATTTCTTCAAATCATATAGTGACTTATTTAGCTTACAGACCATCTCTTTCTTTCCCTTCACTACAAAGCCTTCTAGCTGCTTCATGTAGATTTCTTCTTCGAGATCCCTATGTAGGAATGTTGTCTTCACATCCATCTGTTCAACTTCAAGATCAAAAGAAACATCAATAAATAAAATAAATCTAATAGAAGTTAACTTAGAAATAGGAGAAAAAATATCACCAAAGTCAATTCCCTCTACCTAGGAATAACCTTTTTCTACTAACCAAGCTTTGTATTTCTCCACTTTACCTTGTGCATTAAACTTCTTCTTGAACAACCATTTGCTACCAACCAATTTTCTTCCAGCTGGAAACTCAACTATATCCCATGCCTCATTCTTATCCAAGGCATCCATTTATTCAACCATGGCCTTCTTCCAGAGTTTACTATCCTTTGAATTAACTGCTTCCTTGATAGTTATGGGATCATCATCAGTAATAGATAAAGAAAAATTGGAACGAAAATCAGGTGGACTATACCTTTTTGGTTTCCTTCTATCTCTCACTCATCTCCTCAATACTAGGGTATGAGGTTCTTCTTCTTCTTCTTCTTCTTCTTCTTCTTCTTCCTCTTTTTCAGATGATTCAGATTTTGCATCATCCAACTCAACCTCTATTTTCTCAGGTTCTTCTTGCATTGGTAGGAATTCCTATATGGACGCATCTTTTACCTCTCTGAAAACAACATCTCGACTGTAAATAATTTTCTTGGTTTCTGGGTTCCAAAGTTTATAACCTTTCACACCATCTTTATAACCAATAAAGATACACTTTTCAGCCTTTTTATCCATCTTACTTATATTTTACTTTGGAACATGTACATAAGCATCACAACCAAACACTCTAAGATGTTGAAGAGAGGGTTTCTTTCCATACCATACCTTGTGTGGAGTTTTATCATCCAGCGTTGATGAAGGTGATCAATTGACCAGGTAACATGTTGTACCCACTGCCTCTGCCCAAAATTATTGTCCTGACTCGGCACCACTGAGAATGCTCCTTTCTTTTTCCATCAGTGTCATGTTCATCCATTATGCAACTCCATTATGTTGAGGAGTGTATGGAGTAGTCTTCTACCTTTCTATACCACACTTCCTACAGAATTATTCGAATTCATTTCTACATAATTCTCCACCATTATTTGTTCTCAATACCTTTATTTTCTTCTCTGTCTGGTTTTCTACCAGAGCCTTAAACTCTTTAAATTTATCAAATACATCAGATTTATTTCTAAGAAAATAAATCCATGTGTACCTTGAGAAATCATCTATGAATGAAACATAATACACAAACTTACTTAGTGATGGAACAGACACAGGTCCAAACACATCATTGTGTATCAATTCTAAGATCCCCTTTTCTCTTGTAGCACCAGATGGGAATCTTACTCGATTTTATTTACCATATATGTAATGTTCACAGAAATAAAAATCCAGAGTGA
This sequence comes from Picea glauca, assembly GCA_000966675.3. Classification (NCBI taxonomy): domain Eukaryota; kingdom Viridiplantae; phylum Streptophyta; class Pinopsida; order Pinales; family Pinaceae; genus Picea; species Picea glauca. The sequence goes on along the minus strand of JZKD02S1685399.1, from coordinate 370,442 downwards.
AATTAGACATACCTTCAACCATGCCTTTACCTTGTAGTGTTCAAAGGCCCTTTTCTCCAATATGCCCCAATCTTTGAGGCCACGACATGGTCTTCTTTTCAAGGATGGTATTGGCCTTATCTTCTTTATTTTTTTGTTCAAGGACAACAGAATTGTTACACCCATTAGTATAAGTGCTTCCCAACAAATTGTACAGAGTTCCACACCGAACTCCCCTCATCAACACCATTGCTCCTCGTACCATCTTGCAAGTGCCCTTTCCAAATACTGTATCCACTCCTACATCTTCCATCTTGTTTACATATATTAAGCTCCTAGCTAGTTTTGGAATGTGCAGAACCCCAGGGAGAGTTCTAATCCTTTGATATTTTAGCAACAACTTAACTCTTCCACATCCCAAGATTTTTGTTTTTGAGTCATATCCTAGGAATACATCACCACCATCATATTTTCATATTCAGAGAACCACTCCCTATGAGGATTCATATGGTATGACACACCTGATTTGATCGACCATACATCACGGTGTGCATGTGTACTTGTAGATGCCAGGTAAACATCACCTCCTTCTTGAGTGGAGGTTTTTGCCTCTGTGAAAGAGGTACTATCATATCCCTTCGATTTTTCAACCTTCTTAGACTTGCAATCTTTCTTATAATGCCCTGTTTTACCACACTTCCAACATTTCCTCAAATATTTTCCTGGAGACTTAGATACGACCTCAAATATTTTCTTGGGTACGACCTCTTACAAATAAATCATCTGTGGTATGACTATCCATGATTTTCTGCCTCATCTCTTCAGATAACAAGGATGAAACTACATCCTCATACTTCAATGTAGATTGAGTGGTACTACCAATTGCTACAACTAGATTATACCAAGAGTCTGGAAAAGAGCATAACAAAGTAATACACTTATCTTCTTCTGCAATCATAATATTAACAGAGACAAGTTGACTTACTAGAGTATTAAAGGAATTTAGATGTTCTGTCACAGAATCTCCATCTTCCATCCTAAGATGATACAACTTCTTTCAAAGAAACAACTTGTTTACTAGGGACTTTGATTGATACAAATTCCCCAACTTATCCCATGGTTCCTTGTTTGTAGATTCTCTTGAGACATTTAACAACACTGAATCTACTAGGGAGAGTCGAATAGTACTACTTGCTCTTTTGTCCAACTTCTCCCAATCTTCCTTTGACATACCAGTAGGTGGTGCACTAGTAGTTTGTGTACTAGTAGGTTGTGTACCAGTAGCCTGTGTGCTCGTAGATGGTGTACCAGCAGGCTGTGTACCAGGATCCACAGTGATCCATTGTTCTTTGTATACAAGAAGGTCGTCCATATTGAGATTCCATAGCTCAAAGTTTTTACCGTTGAAATTCTCTATCTCGATTCTAGAAGAGCTTGCCATTCCTCTTTCTGTACTCGAATCTCCACTGCAAAAGCCCCCACTAAACCCGGGTTTATCACAGACCCAAGACAAAATTGATCTATCAAGACCGAGCCTAACCCTCAACAACAAAGGCATCCCTCTGAAGCCAAAAATGAGCTCTGATACCACATGTAATTTTTAAACCTGTGAAGTAAAGAACTACATATAGATTCTTAAGCAAAACAAAATTTAATCAATGGCTCATACACAGATATTTTATATCAGAATCCCTCAACTGGGAAAACCTTTCTTATATTCATTATTTTGAATTTCACCATTCACCATACAATATATACAATGTTTTTAGGTATTCCGTAGATACCAAAACCCTAATCCGTTAATCTGGGATTAATTTAGTAAACCGCGAAAAATAGCAAAATCCGCTAAAAATAGAAAAAAACACTCGAAAAAAAATTTCGGGGCACTGCGCGTAACCAGGGGGGGCATACCTGCCCCCCCTGGGACCCCCCTAGGAAAGTGCCTAGTGCACATGACACAAGGATCACTACTAGAAGGATCGTCAAACATAGTTGTCAAATCTAATGCGCCCACACACACACACATGCAAAGAATATAACAAATACCCAACAAGTTCATTGTGTAGGAAGCTCCCATTAGTAGCTTTTGTCTCGGATTCAACCAGAACATGGCACCTCCCACAGAAGCATCTACAATTAATTTTCGATATGAGACGAGATTTCATGGAGCATATTCATCATCAAATGACCCTCTCTCGGTGCCTATATGTTCTTTTCGATGGCCTATCAAGTGAGCCAGCTAAGAACGGGTGCCCAACCCATTGTCATCCCTTTGTGTTCACTTCACAACCAACCGAGGAT
>JZKD02S1685399.1:315608-356317 GCA_000966675.3 Picea glauca | reverse complement strand
CACCTTCCTTGTGTCCTCATCATGAATTTCATGGGATGCATTTTCACTTTCAGGTCTCTTCTCTGTTACGAAATTTTTCAATACTTCCATGATCTCCCCTTTTAAACCATCCATCATAGTATCCAACTTATATTCCATTGAATCCATCTTAGTATCCAACTTAGCTTCCATTGAATCCATCTTAGTATCCAACTTAGCTTCCATTGAATCCATATTCTTTTGTAGTTCATTTATGTCCCTACGAATTTATTCACCTTCATCAAGAGTCCAAGTAGGATTTTTTGGAGGCTTATTTGGTGTATAAGTCCCCTTTTTTGGTGGCATGTTGGCCAAGTATCACTTTTGAACCTTGATTTTGAGTTGGTTCTGCTAGACAATTTTTCTTCTATTGTATCTCCAAAGTTTCAGCCCTTCTGGGTATGAAAATTTATTTTATATAGTTCTCTGATATTTCTTCTCTACAATGCCACAGGTTTGATCAAAATTGGATGTGCCAAGTGGAATTTATTGTAACTTCCCCACAACTTGTCGATTTTTGGCCTTTCCAGGAGATCTCACTTGTATAGCGTGCCCCACAGAAAATAACTGATATAAAATTCTAAAACTCACACCAAAACTACTATAGACTATCCACGATCCAATGAAACCAGTCCCACACAATTTGGATACTCGAGGAAGAAGTTATGATTGTTTTACCTGGAACACCTTCTTGAGACTAGTCAATAGGACTAGTCAGATACCCTATCTTACACAGGGTATATCTACAAATTTAAGATGACCCAGAATATGAAATGTTTACCAAAGATACCTTACTAATTTATGTAAATATCCTCCATATTTTAGGGTCTGAAACGTTACAAAAAAGTTTTTATAGAGAAAATTCTGCAATGACTCAGTTCAGGATGATTCCAGAACCCTGTCTTGTATAGGATGTATCTCTGAAATTATAAGGCCTCAGGAGATGAATTTTGAACCCAACGTACCTTGACCCATCTACTAAATATCATACAAGTTGTTCCTTCTTAAATCTTGTATAAAAAAAGTTATAGCAAAAATGCCAAGGTGTCTCAGATGTAGCAGCGAAACCCCAAGACCTTGAGCTCTGATACCATATGTTAAGAACCAAATATCAATATAGCATAGAAAATCCTTAGAAGAAGTACTCAACGCCTTGAAAAAGAGATAATTTTATATAATAAGCTTCTTCTAGAGGGAAACCTCCTTTTACCCCACTTAAATGTTCAATTACAAGATGATTCAAAATGAAAATGTCTCCTTGGTATATATAGGAGACTAGGAGGTATAATTACAAATACTGGCCTAAAGACGACATAAATAAAATAATATTACTAATATAATATGCCCCAATTAAGGGGTAATGAGCCAATATTAGGGATTAACACCGGCTTCATTAATTCTTGTATGGCTTGTTTGAATATCTCTTTTTCATTCTGCACGTCAAACTACTTCTTTGGTTCGGCATTCTTCTTCACCCATTGGTGTTGTGTTGGATCTTGTCTTACTGCATTGTTTCCTATTTCAGCTCCTCCCCACATAACTATGTTGATGTTTCTTCCCTCATCCCTCACTTCTACCAAAATCCACTAAAAGTTATGATTGTTATGATTCCTATTTTCATGTATCTTTCGCAATAGTGTAGGACATTCTTCTGTGTCATGATCCAATGCGTGACAATACATACATGTCACAGGTGGAAGTGGAAATTCTCTTGCATAGTGTCTTGGTTGTTGATAGTTGTGGCATACCATTGGTCCTCTGCCTCTTCCAAATCATCCTCTTGATATTCCTCCACCTCTCTAGCCAGCTCGATCCCCTCATGGTGCATTATATTAAGGTGCTTGGTTATACTATGTGGGATTATAGTGTGGTTGTGTGTTATTATAGTACAGTTGTGCAGTGTTATATTGTTTTTGTACAGTGTTATACTGCTATTGCACAGTGTTATACGAGGTTGGTACTTGGTTAAACGGTTGTGCAGCTTGCTCGGTCATCATTTTTTCTTGCACCCTATGTGCATCTGATGTTTTTTCCCTCATAAGGTCCATTGTTCTTCAATATTTGTCATCATGGCCTACTGACTTGCAAAATTTGCAATACGATCTCTTCGGTACTGTCTATTACTTATGCATCATTGGGAAGTGATATGGATCATGTCCTTTTTTATTACAGATCTCACACCATAGTCCTCCTATTGGAAATGGGTTCGGCATTCCTGCTGCCATGTACTACGCAAATGTTGGACATCTGTTCTTATGGTGTCCTTATGTCCTACATGTGGTACACCAAATGACTTCTCTTTTGTAGTTACTTTTGTTCTGGTTTAGCTGGAACATTAAGCTCTTCATATCCTCCTTCATCTCCTCTATGGATGGATCTGTCTTCTGATATTGGTTCTCTTCCAATTGTAGGGATACATGTAGAGCCTTTGCATGTGTCTGAAACTTTTTTTTCCGCAACAGATATTTCAAGTGTGGTAGCATTGAATTGATGAACATATGCCTATGTTGCATATCTGTCATGACATATTTGAGCCTTCCCTTCAATTGTTTGAATATCTGGTCAATCTCCCATACAGATTATCCTGGTTTCTGTTTGATTTCTATCATCTCGTTCATGTACTGATATTTTGAAATAGGCTTCTAGAACTCATTTATCAACAACTTCTTGATATATCCATTCGTCCAGGTTGTCCTTGGCAGACTATTTGTAGCTAAACACATGTACCAATCCAATGCATGATATCTTAGTGTAATAGATAACTATGAAAGTTTAGTTTCCTCGTTTGTGATCTGTTTGGCTTCCCATATCTTTTCACAGATAAACAGGTGCTTCTCTGGGTCCTCTAATGCTTCTCCTATCAATTTTGGTAACCTGATGGTGGGACCATGTCCTACCATCTTGAATGTTGAGCTACTACCTCCACGCAATGTAGATACTTGAATAACTCTCCCTGAACTAGCTCCTCCATTTTTTGTTCCTTGTGTAGATGTACTTCTCGTTGTCCTCCTTCTCCCAAAATTCATTTTTCTAAATGGTGGTGTTCCTCTTGGTGTATTTATTACACATGGGTTTATGGGTTCCACACTGACACTAATATGGATAGGAGTTTTTCCTTCTATTCCCACTCTTGGAACTCTCATCTTCCTCTCATATGTTGAACACAGGATTTCCTCAATCTACTCCATAGCCTGAAGATCCTCTACCTCCTCTTCATCACTTTCCAAGCCTTCCCTCACGACTATGGCTCTCTTCTTGGTGTTCACCTTATATTGGTAGGGTACTCTATTATGCGTCTTTCTAGTTGTTCCCATGATCTTCTTGATCTGGTCTTCTTCCATCATAATTGGGTCCAAGGCCTCCTCTTTCTTTCCTTTATCCACTTCTCCTTCCATTTCTCCTTCTTCTGTCAATGCTTCCCCCCTTCCCCCATGCACGCAGGGAATTTTATCTGTCTGACTCCATTGTCATTACACCTTTGTTATATAGTAATATCTTAATAGAAGTATATAACGATCTGATGTAACTACCTCAAGGTCCCTGCAAGAACTCTTATTCAGCTGTGTTGTACGACTTCATTCTATTTACTACAAACTCTATGATAAATCCGACAATAATGTTGTCTAACCAAAAATCTACTGCATGCGTAAACTTATCATCAACTCATTGTAACTGCACGATCTCTTTAGGATTCCACTCTAGCTATATGATCTGATTGGTAGGATGGTTTTCTTTCAATCTTTTTATCCACTCCTGCAGTACATGTGGGAGTTCACAGAAAAATACGTCATGCAAGTCGGTGAATACGTACTTGTCCATATATTCGCGCGGTGTCAACTTCAGGTTTATGTTATCTTTCTACCCAAACTCTAACTCCTTTGTTTTCAACCATCTTTCTATATCTACCTTTGTTGGATTCCAAGGTCTCAACATCCCTTTTTAGATTCTCATTTCTTCAACAACTTGTTGTCCGATTTGACATTGTTTTGATGCATATTCCCTAAATCTCACACACTCTGTCCCACTTTCTTCCACACATCCGACAACGAAACCATTTGTTGGATTTATACTCTTCTTTTGGTCTTGAGGATTATTTATGGTTTATTCTGGTTCTACCTTACTATCATAGATTGACCCCGGTTCATATTTGATAAGCTTCCCAACAAAATCCATATAAATCTATCGGCCCCTCTTGAAAACCAAAAGGCAATGAAACACACATAGTGTACTATGCAGTCTCACCCAAGATAGCTCTATGGGTGGCTGCAATACTCAGGTGTTTGCAACAAGGGAATGAGTGGAGATCTGCAGTTTTATTCTGTAATCCTTTTTCATTTAGTCTATCATCTAATTATAACATTCATTCTATCCATGCATGTGAAATACCATATCTACTAATTCATTCATTCATCTCACATTCAACATTTAACAACAAATAAAGATGCATACATTCTTTCACATAACACATGTGTTACCATGTTTCACCCCCTCTTGGGATACATCCACAAAGATTTGTCTCTCAAGATTCTTATTATGATTCAGTAATATATCACGTCGCATGTGTTTAAATTCTTGGATCTTACTCCCCTCAACCAACTTCTCGATCCCTCTGAGGCTAACTAGATCACACCAGAATCCTCAGCCTACGATCTAACCCTTAGGATCTAGTCTCTTACTAATTTCCCATCTCACCAGCTTGATTGACTCATACAATTCTTACAATTCTCTCGTCATCTTTGTCGGAGCTCTCTATCAAAAACTCTCCCTCTCCTTCTAAGTACTACTTATTTATATCCTTGGATCAACAACCGTTACAATACATTAAAAAAACCCTAACCCTAGCATTGCTAGGTCTTCCTTACATGCGCACCTCGCCTATTCCGCTTGCACGTGCTTCTTTTCCTTCCAATTGACTTTTCCTCCTTGCATGCTTCTCCTCCAAAAATAGCCTTTTCTCCTAAGTAGGCCTTCATACAATAGGTAGGTATGTCATATGGAGATCACCACTGCACAAATTTGGATACAAAAAATCACAAGCGATAAGGGGGTAAAAAATACAACATGCCAAATTACATCATAAAGTCACAAAGAGAAACCCACGTGATAAAAAAGAGTTTAACACTAGCTAGGCACACAAGGCATGTCAATCCAGTCAAGGTGAAAATCGAGGAGGGAAAATATGATAATATTTCAAGGAGAAGGAATCTGATAGGATCAAGGAACATGCTACCACATGAATATGGCTATGACAAGTGGCGAGCAATAATTGGGTGATAATATGACAAGGTTCCACATCCAAGAATCTTGATTGGTCTTCGAGAATCAAGATATACAAGGTAGATAGCCTAAATTCTCAATGAGGGAGAGCCTAGTAAGGATCAAAGTTCCTGATAAGGATTACAGTTCTAACCACAGATCAGGTTTTAGGACACATCATAAAATTTAAGCCTTGGGATGGAAGTGAAAATAAAAATAGGGCAATAGTGAGAGAAGAAAATCCGGTTGAGGTTCGATAAAGACAAGGTTTAACTCTAATGGTTGAATTTTAGCTTCAAATAATAGACAATATTTTCTTAGAGATAAGTCTCGTCAATAGGAAAAAGATCAAGGGATTCCCCACATGCATTTCAAGGCTAGAGCAGTCATGTAAATAAAGTGACCCTCCAACCCTACTCCTACAACCACAGAAAAAATGAGCTCAGTTATGTGATGAAGAAGACAATTGTCAATATATCATAAATATTACAATATTTTCCTTCAAAAAACTTATGAATAAGTGTTGGGTTTGTTTAAATATAATAATTTGAGATCTCTTATGTTGTAGATAAGTGTCCTGAAAACTATGTGCAACAAGTCTCAAACTCAAAGAAAGGATCAATGATCTTTTGATTCTAGTCAAGAGTTGAAAATTGAAGAGTATGATCAAAATACAAAAGCACAAATATGAAGACATTAGGCACAACATGCAAGCAAGAGGATGAAGAATGCATATATGTTTTTTAATTAAGTCATCCATCCCGATAGTCCTCAAAAGTAAACACAATCAAGGCATGAGATAGAACATCAAACTCCACATTCATATAGGATCATCAAATACTTATAAATCTTAAAAAGGTTCTGAATATAATGTGCCAATTTCATCATACAAATGTCAACAAAGTATCATAAATCAAAAAGAATTATTAATAAATTTGAAATTATAATATCAAAAGGATTAACAAACCTCCCCAAAGAAAATCAAAACTAAACTAAACTAAACTAAAACTAAAATAAAATGGAAATGTCAGTCATCAAATCTAAACTAAAATAAAACTAAAACTAGAAATGTCAGTCATCAAAATAAAATGAAGCTAGATAAAAAAAATAAGAAGAGAACCCAACAACAAGGAATAAATTTCGGGTAGAAATAGAGTATGAATGATATGCATAAAGGTATCATTATTCCAGCTCCAAGAATTGGAACAAGGGAAAAATATTTATTAAATAAACTTTTCACACAAGCTAAGACCCATCAAGAAATATTTTCAGGACTAAGACATAACCTGGAAACCAAAATAAACAAGACTACAAATTAGGTACCTATGAAAGACACCACGGTACTTCAAAACTATGTGTCGCTCGAAGTATTTAGTACCCACTTTTGTGCACAAAGTATGGAAGATGTTGATGTACTCTTTCACTTTCTGGTCTCTCTCCTTATGCAAAGTTGTCCATCTAGTGTATTAGTCATCATAGTTTCCAACATGGTAGTATTTCTCCTTGAGAACATCAACAAAATCTTACCAAGTGGGTCCTAGGCCAAAAATTACAAATCATCTCTGACTTATTACTCACAGTAAGTCTCCCACCAATATTTGACATGGGGAAGGGATTTAAGGATAATGAAGGTGATTTTTTCACTGTTGGAAAATCTTTGGATAGATAACTAACCCTCTAGTAGACTTAACCATTTAACCATTTTTCCAAAGCGTCAATGTTTATCTATCCTTAAAATGAAGGAATATCGAAGTTAACGTATACCTTAAAGGGTGTTGCACCACCAAAGTGATTGTTGGTTGAAGGTGCCTATGTTTTTGTTGGAAATCATCAAAGGATTTGGGATAAGTTATCCGTCATATCATTCCTCTATCGCATGAGGCCCTCCAAAAGAAACAATTTTGTATGATCTCTTTCTCCATCATCTATATTTTGTCCTACCATAGGAGGTTGCTTGGACTGGCGAGAGTGTTCTTCCCCAAGCTCAACTACTTCAACACCCAACTCTCGATAGCCTGACCTCATCGGAGACATGCATAGGGAAACAAAAAAGAGAATTTTTTTCTTATACCACCGATATAGATTATATTGAGAATGAAATGATGGTTGAGATACAACAAGGAAACACATAGAGGTATTGCAAGAAACACAATAATATAGTTAAACTCAAATTCTATTAATGATTGTTTGGAATACAAAAGACTGTTAAATGCAACAAACACAAGCTAGATAAAATGATGCTATATTATCCCTAAAGACAAATATGTGTCAGGTATGCTCATTTAAAAGAATATGATTACACCTACAAGGAGAACACCTTCTAGCGAAGGCTTTTGCATATATTTTTAGTGTTACAAAATTTGGCAATTTTTTCAAAAAAAGCTCCACTAAAACCTCCTATATTGGCTTTGAAGGTTTTAGTGGAGGTTTTAATATATTTTCTATATAACTAAAAAAATTTGGGCATGCAAAGGTTCCATATATTTTGTTTGGTTCTTTTATTGTCAAATTGCACCGATGCGCCATTAAACAAAATTCCTCGAGACATACTGAAATACCAAATGCACCAGAACGACCTTACATAACATTCCTTGGAACATACATAAAACCAAAAAACTGCACCAATGTTCCATTACATAAATTCCTTGTGCGTACATAAAACAAAAATGCATCGAGGTGCCATTGCATGAAATGCTCCAGTGCACACATAAGATGAAAAATGCATTGGTTCTCCATTACATCATTGAGACGGTTCTTAGCTATGATGCAAACACACAAATGAGGTTATGGTTATTACTCCTTGAATTCCCATTTTGTTGTATCCAACATCGGTGTGCTTGTAATTTATGTCCATCTCGGTGCTTGTATAATCTATATGTTCTAGTGTTTGTATTACATATAATGCACCAGTGTGTTTATATTATTAAACAAAGTGGTGTGTTTAAGTTTTTTAAAATCATTGATATTGTTATTGTATTTAAAAAAACCAATGCATATTTATCACATGTCCACCGTAAAATTTTAAAATGATATATATTATAGCACATTTTCTCCAATGGTGCTTCTGTATAACTAATATTCATCGGTGATTCTGTATAATTAATATGCATTGGTACTTTATCCAGGTGGATATCGGTGGCCACCCACCTTTTCCAGCTGGCTCAAAACAACTTTCTAGCAATTTTGATAATTTACTATTTTTAGCAGTTTTTCGGGTCCTGAACTTCCGGAGCCATTTTGAGGCCCTAAACGACATTTTTTAGGGTATGTTGTGGTCAAAAAATTTCAACATGAAATTTTGTGCAACTGTTGTATTCCTCGGATAAATATTTCCAATGGGATATCATATGCCTAAAACGGAGATCGTATGCAACAGTTACGACCCTGGGAAGTTGATGTACTGACTTACCCAAACGGGGCCCACATGACTTTTGGCGCTTTATCTCCTAGGGTTAGGTTTTTGAATGTTTAGAGTTTTTGAAACTCCTGTTTATTGAAAAAAGGCATTGAGATCCTCATTTTAATCATCTTCTTGCGAATGAGCACAGCCACCACATCTCTTCTCAGAGATAAGTCGCCACCATTCCAGCAAGCTTGTTTTCCACTGCATTTTACAGTTTCAGCTTATTTCCTTATTGAATAGAAAACCAGTTTTACTGTATCTCTGTTATTATTTGTTAAGCATTTGGTAATAATCTGTAGTCGTTTCATTATGCTCATAAAATCTGGATCAATGGTATCAGAGTGGTCTGCTCCTTGTCGTCTTAATGCATGTCCCCAATGAGGTCGGAGTACAAAGATTTCGGTCTTGAGCTTGTTTCTCTTGAGGACAAAATCTCTCGCACACCCAAGCGACCTCTCATGGAAGGAGAAAATAAATATGACGGGATAGGAGATATTTTCAAACTGTTGATTGAGGAATCCCTCACGCAACAGAGGAACGAGATGATGGATAATTTCACGCAAATACTTTGGCGACTACCAACAAGCGATGCATCTTCTTCGAGAGGAGGCACCGCCCCCTACAAGGTACAAATAAACTTCAATATTCCTATATTTGAAGGTTGGATAGACACATATGTTGTAGACAAGTGGTTGAATATACTAGAAAGGTATTTCTCTATCCATAACTTTTCGAATAGAGAAAAGATTACTTTTGCGCTCCTCAAAGTCGTTCCCCATGTCAAAGATTGATGGGAAACTTTCTGTGAGAAAAAGGAAACAAAGGAACCCTCATTATTTATAGTCACGACCACCTGGGAATCCTTCAGGGATGTTATTAAGGAACAATACTACCCTGTAAGAAGTTATGATGACTTGTATACCAAATGGACCACACTGCGATAAGAAAGAGACCAAGCAGTGCCAGATTTCACAAATATCTTCCATACCTTGCACACCAAGATGGGTATCAAAGATTCAGAGAGACATTTGGTGATCAAGTATCACGGTGCTCTACATAGATAGATCCATACCAAAATGGAATTTCTGAACATCTCATCCTTGGGCTTGGCCTACCGATATGCCATCAAAATCGAGCAGAAGCTCAAACAAAAGACGTGACAATTTGGGTCGAGGAACCCCTCACAACAAAATCCAGGAAAGGGCAGCCCCAACCCACAAAGAAAAGGATAGATCAAATATGTATAGTATCAGGACAACCAGTCCAAGACAAAAGCAAAGAAGGACACCTAAAACACAAAGAAAGATATCGAGAAGTCGTGCGACTTCCATAAGAGCCCTTGGCATAACACTATTGACTGGCGCTCAAAGCAGACGCTAGTGGCCAAAGTGAAATAATTTGAATCAGATGCGAGTTCTGACTCTAAGTTAGAACCAGAAAGGGGAAGATGGATCATTGAGACAAAACCCAGTGCCACCATAGTGAACCAGACGAGCCACAAGAAGGAGAGCACCTATTCCATTCACAGATGTGGGTAAAATACACCCCACTGCACTTCATCATTGATAGTGGTAGCCAGAAGAACCTTATCTCAGCAGAGGTCATCAAGTGGTTGGCCCTGCCGACAAAGCTGCACCCACAACCCTACACCATTGGATGGCTCTGCCAAGTAAGCGATCTCGACGTCATCCAACAGTGTCAACTGTCATACAACATCAAGCCCTTCAAAGACGAGGTATTGTGGGATGTTTCTCCTCTCAAAATTTGTGATGTTCTTTTGGGCCAACCTTATTTATGGAAACTCCATGTTGTATATGAGTCTAGGCCTCATAGTGTTATTATTACTTTGAACATGGAATTGTATAGGATAACTGAGGTTGTCCCACCTAGTGCTATTTCCTTGATCTCTGCTAAGTAATGCAGGAAGGTCATCTCTCAGATGGGGAAGTTTTTCTTCTTCATGATTCTCTGTCAAGCACCCCATCGATCTAACCCCTGATGCATCGCTTCCCAATGGGACAATCTATCACCTCTCTCTGTTAGAGAATGAGGAGATCAAGTGACAAATCCAAGAATTGTTGCACAAGGGGCACATCCATCCTAGCTCATCACCTTGTGGGAGCCCAATCATGCTGGTACAGAAGAAAGATGGAACCTGGCGACTTTGCATTGATTATTGGGCTTTGAATAAAATCACAGTCAGAAACTGGTACCCAATTCCCCGAATCGACAACCTCCTTGATCAACTCATGGGGGGGAAAATACTTCATTAAGATTGATCTGAATTCTAGCTACCACCAGGTCCCGATAGATCAGACAAATGTAAGGAAGATTGCCTTCAAGTCAAAGGAAGACCTTTTTGAATGGTTGATCATGCCCTTTGGTCTGAAAAATGCTCCAGCCACTTTCATGAGGATGATGGACGATATCCTATGACCATTCACCAATACTTTTGTAGTTGTGTATCTTGATGACATTCTCATTTACAACAAGACTTGGGCCGAACACTTGCATCATATTCAACATGTTATGCACACCCTGCGACAACACAAGCTATACGCCAACTTGGAAAAATGATTCTTCAGCATGGACAGGGTCCATTACCTAGGCTACATCATTAATCAACATGGCGTACATGTGGATCCAGCCAAGATCCAATTCATTCATGACTGGCCAGCCCCAACCACACTCACCGAGCTTTGGAGCTTCTTGGGCCTTGCCAATTTCTACCATAGGTTTGTATTAGGATTCTCCCATATTACATGGGCCCTCAGCCAAATAACCAGGGGTGGTGATAAGGAAAAATTTGTGTGGGGCTGGCCCCAACAAAAAGCGTTCGATGATTTGAAGCAGTGCTTGTGCTCAGCCCCAGTACTTTCACTACCAGACCTGTAGCATCCCTTTGATATTGAGACTGATGCTTTAGACTATGTTGTGGGTACCGTTCTCACGCATCACAACCACCCCATGGCCTATCATAGTGCCACACTATCATATGTTGTTCGTAAGTACCCTACTTACGACAAAGAAATGTACTCCATTGTGCAAGCCTACCTCCAGTGGAGACATTACATTCTTGGGAGGGAAATAGTCATCCACACTGATCATAAGCCACTACGGTTCATGAAGACACAAGGAAAATTGTAAAATGATTGCCATCAAAATTGGTCCACATACTTGCAGTAATTCCACCTCAACATCAGGTATAAAACATGAAGCACCAACCACTTTGCTGATTGCCTCAGCATACCACCAGTCATAGAAATCACCACAGTGATAGACTCCTATGTCTATGAGACCTCTGGATGTCCCCACCTCTATGAGATAGACCTGGACTTCACCACCACCTACCAAATGTTGGGTGCAAAGGTAGTTGTCAATAATTTCCATCTTCAGGATGGGTTGTTGTGTCATCTGGGACATATATGTGTTCCCTCAAGTGAGTGAGCGAAGCTGATCTGGGAAGCCCACTGCAGTCGGGTGGCATGACACTTCGACGTCAAAAAGACAGTGGCGATGCTACAAAAACATTTCTACTGGCTGAAACTTCGACAGGAGGTCAGCAAGTATATCAAGTCTTGCACTTCCTGTGCTATTGCCAAACCAACCACTAAGAAACAGGGCATGTACACCCCTCTTCCTACTCCTGACAAACCATGGGAATCCATCTCAATGAACTACATGCCGGGCATCCCGTCCACCAAGTGGGGAAATGAATGTGTTTTTTTGGTTGTCAATCACTTTTCTAAGATGGCGATTCTGGTTGCTTGCAAGAAGACCATCACAATAGAAGCCACTGCAAAGCTCTTCTTTGAACGAGTCTGGGTACATTTTGGAATCCCACAAACCATTGTCTCAAATCAGGACAGTCTATTTCTTAGCACATTCTGGTCAAGCCTCTGGTCATTGCTGGACACCAAGCTCACCAAATCCACGGCCTTACACCCCCAGAGAGATGGCCAAACTGAGGTCATAAATCGAATGATCATGCATATCCTACACATGTATAATTCCAAGCACCCTTGCACATGGGATGATATTCTTCCCTATATCCAGCATAGCTACAACCGAGCTCTGCATAGCTCAACTGACCATAGCCCCTTTCAGGTGGGGTTGGGATTCCAAACATTAGGTCCCATAGATGTTGCACTTCCCCTTACGGTCACCTCGACTGACTCCTCTCCTGCTCCAACTGAGGCTGACAAAGCCACCTGGTTCATTAAGAGGATCCAACACATCCTCCAACAAGTTCAGGATGTCCTACAAAAGTCTAATGACAAGTACAAGCAACACCATGATCAACATTGGGTTCCACATAAGTTTCAGGTGGGTGATAAAGCTTGGTTGCACTTGCAGAAAGAATGCCTTACAGGACCCCATCAGAAGCTTCACCCACTCCATTATGGGTCGTACACCATCACCAAGGTTGTGGGGGATAATGCTTTTGCACTCAACATTCCTCCTTTCCTTGGCTTGCACCCAGTGTTCAATGTGGACTTCCTTAAGCCTTATTTCCCACCATTATTGGACACCTCAGACGTAGCAAAACAACTGACACCAACAGAGCTCAACCCTGACTGCATACAACAGGCATCTAGTGATCAAATTGTGGAAACACAGATCAAGGGAACTCGACAACAAAGGATCCAACTTTATCGAGTTGTCAAAGAAGGGAAGCTCCTGCACCAAGGCAAGTGGATCACCCGGGGTCAAATTCAAAAAAAATTTCCTCATCTGATGGGGGAACTCAACGCAATGGAGACCATTTCTTCCTAAGGATGGAGGATTGATCTAGGTGGATATCAGTTTCCACCCACCTTTTCCAGTTGGCTCAAAACAACTTTCTGGCAATTTTGATAATTTACTATTTTTAGCAGTTTTTCGGGTCCTGAACTTCCGAAGTCATTTTGAGGCCCTAAACAACGTTTTTTGGGATATGTTGCAATTGTAAATTTTCATCATGAAATTTTGTGCAACTGTTGTAGTCCTCGAATATATCTTTCCAATGGGCTATCATACACCTAAAACAGAGATCGTATGCAAAAGTTACGACCCCAGGAAGTTGATGTACTGACTTACCCAAATGGGGCCCACATGACTTTTGGCACTTCATCTCCTAGGGTTACGTTTTTGGATGTTTAGGGTTTTTTAAACTCCTATTTATTGTAAAAAGGCCTTGAGAGCCTCATTGTAATCATCTTCTTGCAAATGAGCACAACCGTCACATTTCTTCTCAGAGATAAGCCGCCACCATTCCAACAAGCTTGTTTTTCGCTACATTTTACAGTTTCAGCTTATTTCCTTATTGAATAGAAAACCAGTTTTATTGTATCTTTGTTATTATGTGTTAATCATCTGGTAATAATCTGTATTCATTTCATTCTGCTCATAAAATCCGGACCAGTACTTCAATATTCTTAATATGCACTAGTACGTATAACCCCTTAAAAAAACTGATTTCTATATTAATTCAGGGATCATTTTGTGAGTTCATAAGAATACACTGATATGTATATATTTTAAGTAATTGTTTTTTTACAAATATTTTATATATTAATATTGATTTTAATATTTTTATTATTTCATTTTGGTATAATTATTTCATTAATTCCTTATCCAACTGATTACACCTTTGTTATTTGCAACAATTTAAATCATTCACATATTAATTAATCAATTATTTGTAACAATGTAAACCATTCACATATTAATTAATCAATAATGCAACATTTTACAACATTTTACAATGCAATAAAATAACAAACCCATTTTATTATATATGAATAAGAGACTCATAATCATACTAAATGAGACAACATAAATATCCATAATAATCAAAATGGAACCATTATGTAATTTTTATAGTTATTGGTATCATTTCCTCATGCAATTGAGACATTATATCCACTACATTAAGAAAAATCCTAGATTTTATAGACCAATATTACAAAACATACAATTTGTAGTAATACTCAACTATATTGATTATCATTCATCACTTGAACTATTGTCATTGCTCGAGCTATGTGTATCCCTCATTTCCTAATATGTTATAGGTGATATCATACTTTGGTTATTTAAACGAATATTTTCTTGCTCGACTTCTTTTTGATGTTCCAATTGCTCTACTTCCATCTACAAACATAGAAATAAAGTGTAATAAGTAAATCTACATTTATAATATAGTAGAATATACATGATTGTGTAAATCAAAAAGTGTGACATAGAAACGAGTGATTCATAAACCATACATTTTATTTCAAAGATATGTCTCATGCCATGTAACATAAGATCTTATGTTGTATCCGCTCCATACCTTTTTCCCTGTATGTTTAATACGCCATGGAAAATCATAGTCAATATAATTAACATAAAGGTTTTTTATTTGTCTATTAATTATAAAACACATTGGGAAGTTAAACAACATAACTAATTACAAATTGTTCAATTAAACCTTGATATTTCAACATATACTCGCAACCCTTAGTTAACCCAATGTTGATTAATTGTTTGGTTGGCTCTTCTTCGTATGCTAGAACCTATTATAAGACATCCATGGATCAATGTAAATTAATTATTTAAATATAAAGATCACAACAAATACGAAAACTTAAGTAACATAAAAAAATGTAAGTACTCAAAAACTTTGTGATCAACCCTATTTTTCCTTGTAATCCCATCTTATGTGCTTATTGGGTTCCATTTTGTTTTCTTTTCTACAAAAAACAATTGAAAATTAGTATTTAATATGATAAATAAATTTGATGTACATAAAATAATAAATGAATGATCACATACCGTTGATGCACATTGTTGTTGGGATGCATCCTCCTGTGATGCAATTATGTTGATTTCTTTTACCATCTCCATGTACACTATTTTGGGCATCCCTACTGTCATGTATTGGATTTCCCCTCATTTGTCGCTTATAATTTTCATAATGTTTCTAAAAATAAAAAAGAACAATATTTTTTTCTTAAATGGAAATGAAAGTAAATATAGAAAAACAAATTGATTCAGTAATTATTGGAACATATCATAGAAAAACATGTTTAGTAATAATACATTTATATTATTTTTTTGTTATTGTAAGTTTTTTCTATTGCAAGTCTCATGGGTCTCATTGACCATGGATCCGGAAATGCTTATTGTAGTGTATGTATAACCTAATTCTTAAGGTCATTAGATTTATTTTTGTATTGTAAGTGGAAATTACATCTATATGTTCTTTCCACTATATCCCTCAAAGCTCTATAAAACAATTTTCCCCTTGGTAAAGTCACGAATATGGGTAACACTTTCATGAGAATTGGGTTGAAAAATTGTTAATAGAATGTTTTCGGCCGAAATAATTTTCATCCAAACTTTTGTTTCATCCAAAAGTTAATTTAATGGCATGGTTGAAAAATATAACACGAATTTTAAATCTAACAACATTTTTCCATTAAAACTAACTTTCAGCCCAAAAATACAAGCTTTCGGCCGAACTAATAGTTTGGATGAAAACTTGTAACTATGACACTTTGTAGAAAATTATGTGTTCACTTCATCTTACTCCAACTTGGGGAGGAGCAAACTCCTTAAAATATTGTAAGTCTAGTTTCAGAACTAGTACCAACATTTTCATAATTGAATCTAGTTTCTTTTAATACAATGTGTATTCAATTTAATTTTTTTATAGTAATTTTAGTTAATTTATAAAAAAATGTATGCATATTATTTTTAGATGACATAATGATTCAGTAAAATGAAAAAACAATATCTACAATACATAGTAAAAAATTATGGAAAATTTATATTATGGAGCCTTTCTGTCCTAATCAAAAGTGTACTTTTAGAATTTACTTTTAAGTAAAAATTAAGGAAGATAAATGGTGTCAATCTAAATGTGTGCAAATTTTTCAAATTCATCAAATTCAAAAAAATGTAGTAATTATAATATTCATCCATTGTCTTCAAAAATATAGTCATACTTTAATAGAGCATGTTTCAATTTTTGCAATATATTTTGTTTTTCATAATCAAAAGTTTAATAATGAGTAAATTGGTGTAAACAAACATAACTCATTATCAATGCCTTCTTTTTTAAGGAACAGACTGTCAAACAATCACTAAAATAGCATATTAAATATTCAAAAAAAAATTCAAAACATAATCAATAGAAATATAACAAAATTCACGGAAGTTTTGTTTTTACTGTAAAGTGAAATTCTAAGTAAAAAAATATACTTTTGTTTATTGGAAGTTGAAAAACGTATGAAAATATTTTTTATTTTCTCAAAAATCAAGGAAAATAGACACTCAGGTTCATGATTTTACCCCCCTCTCATTAACTTCAAGCACCACTCCAGATGAACTGATGACCAAGTCAACATTATCATCATTTACATCCTTAAAATGTTTTTTCCTCTTAGGATGATATTCCATTCCCCCCTGCATAACATTAAAAAAATGTGAAACTGAGTGCTTAAAACTTGTTAGTGATTAATGTTAAGAAATCCACTTTTAGTAAAAGTCAAAGAAAAACTTAATGTTGATTACCTTTCAATCCATGGTTTTCCTCTCTTTGCAACATTTTCATAAATCTTTTACGCTCTTTTACACTAAGATTTTGAACAATATTATTGATTTTCTTCAAGTTTTTTCTCTGCATGACATGCATTAACCAATACAAATCATTAATTTAAAATGACAAATATTTCAAATATATAAAACTTAATAAAACTTAAAGAACTTTCCTCCCTCTATTCCTGGGATGAGCTACCGCTGCAATAAGATGTTTTCTTTGAACTTCTATCATCCATCTTGTATAAAAAAAATCAATAATCATCAAAAATACAAATTATGAAATTTTTATACAATCTAGTATTTTGGTGTTCTTCATTAAAAAACACATTGAAGCTTCAAATATATACGTGTGTTGAGGCATAAAACATATACTCACAATGGTCCATACTATTAGTGATTGTGCACCACTAACCCATACACATATGATACAAAATCAATACTATTTATTTTTGCATCCAATCAGTGTATTTCACAGATATATGTGATCCAATGCACTTTTATATATAGTGATCACCGAGTCGCTACCTATGTATATTGTGCACCTCACACCGTGAATTTTTTTTTTGAAAAACTCACTGACAACGACAGGGTTGACAAGGTTTGGGATCCAATGCAATGAGTGGTACCATTGCAATGGATACCAAATGCCCCATATTCAACTAAATAAACCCGATAGAAATATTTTTCTTAAAAAAATAAACCCTATAAAAATCTATTTCTTAAAAAAATATGAGAATAAGGAAAAACAACAAGAAAGCTACAGCTTCCAATACCAAAGGTAACTATGAAAAACTTATATAATTTTTTTTAATGTGCATTGAACATTGTTTGAATAAAATTATAAGGAAATATTGAAATGATCAATATAATAAAATCACATACCTGAAATTTCTTCTCTGCAGATTTGTATGTGCCCTACGGATCCCTTCCAATTTTGGATCTTCAAAAAAATCCAGTCATTCCAAATTATTTTGTGGTAAATCTCTCTTCCAGAAACATTCCCTCTAAATTCTTCCAAAAAAATGAAATAATGAATAGTGTTTTAATTTATTATCAATTACATTTTGAAAAATGAAATTCCCTCTCTTTTTTCATTGTGTTTTTTCAATTTGTATGTAAAAACACTTATTAAACTATATATTTTAAAAATTAAATTTGTCGTCAAATTTGTGCGCTTCATTGATTCATGTGCACCGGTGCATATATATTAAACAATGGTGTTTTATAAAATAAATAAAAGCATTGATAAATTTTAATATCATATTGATGCACATATTGATGATGGTTTTTTCTCAAATGAAAGGAAAATAAGGTTATAATTGTTATGAGGAAACTCAATCTATGGCATGGGGTAAACCACAATAGACAAAATGACTGCAGAAATCAACTATAATCTCAAGTATGCCATATAAACACAAATTCTAACAAGAAAATACAAAGAGCCTATCTTGTTTGGGCGTTTGAAGAAGACCACCGTTGAGCACTTGAATCAAAGCTATATACCTGTAACTTGTCCTCAACAACCAAGATACACAAGCATATGGTGATAATATATAAATTTATCACATATAATAGCATAATCCATCAATATTCATAACAAATATGCCCACGGAATAACAATTCAAATATTTGCAAGACGTTAATTAGATGAGAGAAGAGTATTTCTATTAAAATATAATCAAAAGAAATGTATGAATGACAAAATTTTGTGTTGAAACGTCTCAGAACCAAGAAACTAAGTCCCTTCCAGTTGGGCCTCCATCACTTCAATCCTCCACCAAAGGCAAGCTCATATAAGAGAGACAATGAGGTTCTCCATGAAAGAGGGAAGATCTTGGGGGCTAAACACTGTGTTTAGACTTAAAAGGACAAAGGGATGCAGACTCAATATGAAGTGAATAATTTCTCCAGAGTAACTTTTCTCTCAAAGTTTAATCTTACTCCTTCTTCCAAAACTTGGATATGGCCCATTTATAGCCTTCAAACAGAATTGAAGGGCTAAGTCAGAACATTTCCAATATGTGAAAGGTCAAGGATTATGGATCTCGTGATGTGACATGGAAACATGACACCATTTTTTTTTATTTTGGGCACAAAAACCGATGTGCGCAGGATGTAATGGTGCAACCTGCGTATATGCATGTTGTATAGCTTTTAGGGAATGTATATGTGGAAAAATATGATCTTTAGCTTTGGGAATTGAAAAAAGGGACTTCAATTCTGCATAGGGAAATGGAAAAGGCCTTCTAAGCAAGTTGCATGGGGTTGGGAAAATATTGCTATAACAAATGTCCCCTAATGTGTGAGGTCATAGGAGTATCTGTGATAGTCGAAATACATTATAATTCATAGAAATGGAGTGATGGAGATCTAGTTAGACGAACTTGTTTCTCATAAGAATATTACAATTCATAATGACTTTGTACACATGGCTTCCAATTTGAATTACACTGCAGATCCATGTGGAAATATACCAAACATTTTTTCATGGCCATGAATAGACAATAAAAAGTAGATACATGCCATAGAATGTCATAGTCACAAACAAGGCCCATTGAAAACCAGCCTCAAAATCAATCTGAAGATATCTGTATACAATGGAGTACAATTTGATCTCCCATGATCATTGAATTCATATAGGTATTGGTCCAATGAATGATAGAAACAACTCAGGAAAGTTGTGACTATGAACTAATGTCTTCAAGTATTCTACACGATCCACCAAAGGTGAAATTCTACATCATGTGAATAAAGGAGTTGAGCCCAAACACAATGAGACTTTGTTTGATTACTAGTCATTGAGCTATACCATTAACAAACGCAAGACAACCTACCAATATTGGAAGTAGGTATCAAGGAATTGAGTACATTCTTACAAGTGTGAATAAAGGTGTTGAGTTCAAACACTTGAAGAATCCATCGATCAGGGGATATTGATGTATCCACAACTATCAATGGTGGGATAACCTACCAATGTGGGAGAACCTACCACTGATGACTGCAAGCCTCTAGGTACTCATAGGACTCTAGGCATCGTTTCCATAATAGATGAGATTAATTTGATGGAAGGAGACCCACTGAAAGGAGAGCATTAAGGCATCTCTCATCAGTCAGCATGAGGTACAAAGAAATAGCTTGATGATTTGGAGGAACTCAGACGAAGAACATGTTCACAAACCAACAACCTTGTGCATCTTTCGCATGCACCAAATGCAATTAGTGCACAAAAAAGACCCTTTTGAATAGCAACCAATAAATAAAATTACCGACAAAGGCGAGGAAACCACCAGTAAGGCTAATGGCATCCAAGACATTGCGTGAATCCCAATGTGTGAATATATTTCTTGTCATCGAACACAAGGGAAACCCCCAAGTCAGTGACCAGTGAGAATATGTCAACTATTGGGTTCAAGGTTACCTACCCATAATGAAAGTAGGACTAGGGTGCACGGTAGGACTACATATTCATGTAATTCTGAGACACACTAAGGGTATGGCCAAAATGAAAAGTGATTCAAAATGTGCAGTGCAACCTATCTCGTTTGATGCATAGGATTCCCATGGTTTAGGTAGAGGATCTACCAGAGGCGATGCAGTGACACGTGGTGGGTATGCCCCGCGCATGGGTACGATTCTTCCAACATCTCGCAAACACCGTAGTGTGATATCATGACACACATCTAGAGCCACATGCGTATATGTCATGGTCATTGTATCAATTGGTTGTATATGTATTTTCAGGGTGTGAGCCCCAATTTTGTTTTATGACACCATATTTTTGGAGAGATGAAATATAAAAAACATTGGTCTTCGACTTTACTTATATTACAATGTGTACATTGGTGAACATGTTTTGTTTACTTTAGTTATATGACAAATTCCAATCTAAAACATAATTACCATATGCATCGGATACACAATTATAACTCCTAGGTATGTGATTATAAGTAATAAAATAAAAATGTTGTTCCAAAAGTCGTACCCATAGTAATCATAGAAGTAGAGTAGGGTCTCGAAGATGGTAACTTTCGTTCAAATGACATACTATTAACTAGGAATCTAGGCGAACTTATCAAGAATGAATACCATGTGAAACATCATCACATAAAATATATATAATGACGTTATATTTAGCCACATTATTCGTTGATGGCCCTACACAAATTCCACCTGAAGACACCAGTTGACCCTCGGGTGAGTAAACAACCTAAGCGGCGGAAGCCAAGTTCTGTGTATGACGTCTAGAATCGTCTGTGAATCCTAAGTAAAATGAAGACTCTGTTGACATCTACCAACCAAGGTAAAACTCAATAAACAAGCTGATGACACAACAAAAAATATATATATACACTAAAATACATTAGTATACAAAGAGTTACGCCCAAGCTTGGTGCTTAGGCATAATGTATTTTCTAGTAGATCCCATTTCTGGGCTCAACCAATATATTCCCTTCATAATCTTCTAATTTGTAGGATCCTTTTTCTAATATGCGTTGCACGATATAAGGACCATGCCACATGGGGTTGAAATTGCCTACCCCCAGTGGTTATTTGGCTTGGTCATAAAAGAGGAACAAGTCACCCTCAGTGTATTGTCTGTTAGCACTTGGTAAATTTCCTAGAGGTTGACAGCAGAAGAAATCTACTAGGGTAACTTTATCCAACCTCTTTTGAAGCTAGGATCTATCCCTTCCAACTTCAGAGAGGGATCTCTCTATATGATTTAGCTATGTTTCAAATTTTAAATATTAGTCTAGGTAAATAAATAGGTCGGTTTTAGTTGTCGTAGTGTTTTTTGAGTTGGTTGAGATAGTATACACATCCATTGGGCTATGGGGTATGTGTTTTTAAATAAATATGAAACCCGAACCAAAAACACAAAGGAAAACTTTCACAGGGCGAGATAATATAATCACTCGATTCTTTAGTAGCATAAATGATGAATAGTAGAAAAGATGAGAAAGATAATTTCAACAAAGAAGAAGTTAAGAATTTCTTTATTGAAAATACCAGAAGATAAAACACTAAAATATTTCGAGTCAGAAACAGGGTATACGAGATAAATCCTGCAACGTGATCGCAACCCGCGCCCTCAATGGCATGGTCGCCCTCCAGGACCTTCAACAACGCGGCCCGAAGAGTTTAGCCACTCTTCTGACTTCCTCGGAAGTCTTTTACCCACAGTACACTTTCTCGGCGATCTCCCTTTCACAAGTCGGGAAATCGGGTTCCGCGGATTTGTGAACCTTGTGTGCACCTCTCGTGCAATATGAAACTCCGAATCCTGATCCCCGATGTCAATGGTCAACCCTTCTATGTATCGGGGATTTTCCTATCGGGAAATCGGAAGATGAAAGGCGGCGGTTTACTTAGCTTTCAAAACCACGAACGCCGATGTGCGATGCCACGTGCCTTCCTCCACTCTGTCCCCGTGGGACCCGTCGCAACTCGGGACTTCGCTGTTTCTCCGTTCTCCCTTCAACTTCAAAAAATCCGAAGTGCCGAGTCTCGACTCCTCGGGATCTCGTGCCACATGTCCCTCTGATGATGGACGGCTCCGATCAAATCGGGAAATCGCAACTCGCGATTTCGACGTGCATGCAACTCTTGCACTCACCAACTCCGATATGTCGATGTTCGATGGAAAACAGATTCTCTAGTGCACCTGCGAGTCAACCCCCTCGCAATTCCTCCACGATCTGACAGTCTGAGGGGTTTCACGACTCTCCTCAACAATTTCAAGTCGTCGATTCTCTTCCTCTTGAAGAGCTCTCCGCTTTACCAGCTGCGTCCTATGCAACTGAAGCAACGATACTATCTTTCCTGATCTTTTACCAAATCAGACTCCTCCAGAGTGTTTGCGCACACTCCCTGTGCTCAATCTTCAACCACTCCCAACAGTACTTGAAGTCTTTCAGGTTCCGCGCTTTCACAGCCACAGCAACCCCGACCTTTCTTTTCTCAGGCTTTCTACTGAGGCTTCAATCCGACCTACACTTCACCTGCATGGCTCGAATAACCCAACACGATTTCGGTCGACGAGAATAAGAGCTTCACTATTGAACCTCCTCAACGCACTCTATGCGGAGGAACTCGACTGCACTCTATGCATGAATCTCCTGGTTCGAACAATGAAACAATTGGAACTTATTCTCTCGTTCTCTCAGGTTTCGAACCTGATATGCAATCACATATGCAGCATATAGAAGATAAGCATAAAAAGAAGCAAGTATGCAACCACATAATATCAACAATACACAGAGATCAAACATATCCATGGAATTGAACCAAAGCTTTTCCTATTAATTCAATATCTGTACATGGAGTTTCTTCACAAGCTCTCTGCTCTGTTCTTTCTTCTCTCAATGCTAATGCTGAATAATAATCTCAATTATACAAAGGAGGGTGCCTATATTCCGTTTTCCCTCTCGAAAGTAAAAACTGTCTAATCTACAACTAATTCCTATCTAACAGCATTAAAACTATTAAATGCCTTCCTATCTACTTCACAATACAAGTGCGCTCGGCTTTGAATGATTTCAGTTAAATGGCGGTGCAACAATCTTTCCAAAGTATTTCAAAAATATATGTGCTGGCACTGTCGAGCTGTATGTTCTTTACTCCACGCGCTGGCTCGCTTGATGAAGTCGTAGATGCTCCTGCATCACAACGTTTATTACTTCTAAAGATTATATTCAGAAAACAATATGATAACAAAGCGAGAATAACATTCAACTTAAAGAGAAAAACATCACCAGTGAATACACGCATGAATCCTGTAAAAGTGTCTCATTTTTATTAATGGAAGATCTCTTTAAAAATATTACAGTCTGATAGATTTAGGGTGTGAAGATCAACAACCCCCAATACTTTGAAAGATGAAGTATTTATAACTCAAATTACAAATGATCCTGTCATTAATGATCAGGACGTGCTAAATCTATTTTTATCCTAACTAACTTAACAAATTTCCTAAATCTAGGAATTGCTTGATGATGTGGTGTAACTGCATGTTGATTTCTGGGTGGGTCGTTGATGAAGCTTCTGCATGACCTCATATGACTCGACAAATGACTGGACTGGGACAGCTCATCTTCTACTCGATCAGATCATACAGTTCCTCCCATCGGAGATGACTGGGCACGTTGACTTTGAGTAGCCTTCGATACACTTCATCCATTTCTGTGTACTTGGAGAAGGTAGGTTTGGTGAGGAAGATGTATCGAATCTCATGTTGGATAATGATGTCCCACTGAATTTCATCTAGAAATGCCTTGCTAGTGATGCTCCCTTGAATTCCTACAAACTTTGAACTGTCCTTAGCCACATCGGCCAATCTCTTCTTGTAGTCTGGGAGTGTCATCAATTTATCATTGATTACCTTCAGACCAGGAAGACCTTTCTTCTGGAGAGCCTCAATCTTACTAAAGAATCTTTGTACCCCTAGGTCCATGGCCTAAACCTTTTCTTCCAGCTGAAGCATTAATCCTCTCTTGGTCAAAACTCTTTTGACCTCAAGGATGGTCTCCATTCTGTCTTCAATTTTCATCTCTTCCATTTCTTCCCTGGTCTTAGAATTTAAGAACTTGATGATATCGTTCACCTGTGTTTGCATTTCTCCCAATTCTGATCTGATCTTCTTGATGGCCTGTTTGCTTCTCTATACCAATTCATTTTTCTCAAACATGATTTATATCATGGGCCATATCTCGTTCATGGACTTCCTTATGTATGTCCATATACTTTCTTTAACCTCGGCCAAAGTTTTTCCTGCCACTGTTTGCTTCCGGAGCTATTGTAACTCTTGTTTGAGCTGATCTGTCACCTGCTTTTCTTTGGAGAGGCTGGTTAGAAAGGAATACTTGAGTTCCTGAAGGTTCTGAATCTCCTTTTTTAGCCTGCTGATCTCTGTTTCCTGCAGGTTCATCTTTTCCATAGACTTAGCCAGGTAGGTTGTCTTCTCCAGGGATGTCAATGGAGTCACGGATGGGACTTCTGTCACTGATGCTATGCTCACTCCTGAAATTGGAATAGAACTCAATGGAATGAATTCCATTGGCTTTAGTTTCTCTTTCTCTTTTAATAGCTTCTCCATCTCAGCTTCCATTTCCTTAAGCTGTGCATTCTGCTCCATGAGTAGCTTGATCATTTCGTCTTTCTCTCCTTCTTTCTCTGCTATCTCCTTCGCCTGTGAATCCTCTGTGGGTGGGAGCTTCAATTGTTTCCTCAAGGAGGCTATGTCAACATTCTTCTTCTTAATCATCTCCTTAGTTTCTTTCATGTTCGAAGGATCGTAACCGATCTTGAGGACCAGTTCCTCCAAAGTCTTGATCTTATTGTCCTTGGCAAAGGATGATATCTTCTCCAACTTCAGTTGTGTTTGAAAATTGTTCAGGGACACTTGCAGTTTGGATGTAGTAGTGGAAGCATGTGCCAGCATGTAAAAGACCATTTCCCCTGTCTGCTTGTGCAGATCCATCTAATCGGTTGGATGCACGTCCTTCGTCTGGAATTCGAAGGTGGCCCTTTTATAGTCAGCGATCACCTTTAGATCTGGTACCCGTGCCTGGAGGAATGCCATATGCATTCTTCCCTTCTTACTGTCGAATTCCGATAGCAACCTATATTGCGCAGTCGACGTTTGCTTCCAGAACTGGGCGCAAGTACTGCTGGTCAGGGTCTGGTTCCTTTTCTTGATCAACTCATACTTTTCGAAGATACTCAGCTTCGGTCCCACCTTGCCTAGAAGGGTGGTCAATGGAGAATCTATATATTTTTCTGGCAATGTTGAGGTTAGAACCTTATGGAGGCTCGAACCGAAGGGTGGCCTATCAACTTTGGTCAATGTAGTAGACGGGACTTCTTTTTCCTCGATTGAGCCAGGAACTGCAAAAGTCTTAGGCCTCTTGGTATGCAGCTGGAATTCTTCTGACGATACCTCCATGACAGGCAGAGATAAATATTTCCTAGGCCTTTTCTCTTTCGGGACCTGTGGCGTGGTTGTTTGTGACACAGTGACTGGGGGATCTTGATGTTCTACTTCAACCAATGTAGTAGGATCCCATACTGTCTGGTTTGCAAATTTTTCAACTTCAGGCCTAGCTTCATGAACATATGGGATGTTCTTGTTTTTTACTCTCATCTCAGAGATGATCCCACATGGATCGTAATGCCATGGGAATCTCATGAAGAACTTCATTTCCCCCAGCATCCTGTCTTCTTCTTCCCCAGCGCCACGATTGTTGCAGATGAAGGAGCCAATCTTCCCCTTGATTCTAAGATGTTTATTTTTCTTCAGTGACACAAAATGGATATCATCGGAATTTATTATCTGCCTTATATAGTCCAACGCAAAAATTCTGATAGGAAGATACTTGGGCAGCTTATACGGTACCAACTCACACCCGTATACTCTAATCTTGGTGTAATCTTGGTACAAATACCAATCCCCTGTCTTTGTGTTATCCGAGAGATGCAGGATCCTCTAGACTTCATCATTTATCCGAGGCTCAGGCCTACTTCCAAGCATACTTACCACAGGGTGGTAGAATTGATCAATGAACTCCTTGAAATTGAACTTTGTAGAGTTGTGCTTGAGCAAGGAGGTCCATGTTGTCACTGCCTGGGGTCTGCCATCTCCATCCATATTTTGCATGTAAAAAATGAATTTGTCCACTTGGAAGAAGACGAACAAGTATGCCAATATGGACGAGTATCTGAACATGCCTTCTATGGAGAAATTCATGAATTGTTTGTGAATATTTTCCGTCAGGAAAGTGTTGAAATTGAACTGGGTGGTGGGCTTCTCATCGGTAGAGAAAATAGATAAAAATCCCATAATGGGTTCATCTACCCACTGAACTGAATAATATCCTAACAAGGCACAAAGGGAGGAAATGATTTGGTTTCCTTTAGTCGAGGACATGGAATAAGGATAAGGAGTATTTGTGGAGGGAAATTGAGCGGATGGGGGAAGGAAAATCTCAAATATTTGAGCTCTTTGGGGGAAGGTCATTTTCTAGTATAATTCTGTAAGAATTTCCAGGTTAAAGGGTGATGCAAAGTCGGCTCAGGGGACTTGTATCATTTTGTCAATAGATTCGGGCGAGATGAGGAAAAGAATCTCTCCAGATGAGGAGACGACAACTCTTTGTTCGGGAATATAGTGGGCTTGGCACTTGAGAGCAAACTCTGGAAAAGGGTGTATCTAAGGGAAGAGGTAAAGGGGTAAGTTGGACTCCCAAAGTCTAATTTCATCACTATGGTCCAGGAAGACTTCCTTGAGCCATGACTGAGGGTCTGCGAAATCAAAATCGCACTTTGTATCTGTGATTAATCAGTCTTTGTCGACCAGTGGGATCTTGTCAAGGTCGACAGGATGTGGGAGGAACAGATTCTCCTCTCCTTCTTCTTGTTTGGACTTTGGCGCCATTACTGCAATAGTACCTACAATAAAAACAATGTTAGTGCAGTGGTTGTTGGTGGGGGCAACTAATTGTAATGGAGGAGAAAACGGGGTAAATCTCTCTGGTGCGATGAGTGAGTAAATGGTGAAAATAGGAAGAAAAGGATATTTTTGAGTAAATGGGTGTCCGTTGGGCACGAGAGACAGGTCAGTTGGCTAACGAATATGTCATCCAGTAAAAAATGGCCAACGGATCACTTAGAGTGTGAGATGGCAGGTGACGGTGACTGAGGGATACAGACAGGTGACGTGGCTGCTATCGATTGGGGTAATGGTCATAGTGAGGGGGCTTTCCATGAGCGAATGGGGGGGAAGGATTGATAGCAGTTATGGGAAATGAATATTTTGGGAAAGGTGGGCGGTGACATCCAGAGGTGACGATGGTATGTCAGACAGTAGGAGATGATGGGACTTGGGGCCATTAGATCATTTCCACGTATGAAGAGCGGCCCACCAGAGGAATGCTACCATTCCGGACCACCCCCCCCCTCCCCCAGTTAAAGGCAGATCAGTCGAGGGGGTCCGAAATACATATTGGGCCATTGATCTGCACGCCCTCTTCTGAGCCGCAGATCTATGTGATCTGTTTATGGCACATTCTGGACCCCCCCCCTCCATTAAAGGAAGAACGGACGGGGGGGTCTGGAATTCAATATTGATCGCAAATCTGTGCGCTTGATCCTGAGTCATCCAGATATGTGTGGGTCTTATCAGCAATTCCGGACCACCTGCCCTCCGTTAAAGGCGGAACGATTGGGGGGGGTCCGGAAAGACCTGTCCACCGTATATTTGAGTGCGATCATCTGAACCATTGATACATGATCGGAGCATAAGTGAGGGCGCGGAAAATACATGCGCCTAGAAAACTTAGGATAAGTTCTTTTTCCTGGGTTTTCTCCAAGACTTTTCATGTCTACACCACCAAGGGGTAAGTCGAACTACATTTTAGGTATCCAAATAATGGTGCAACATTGATCATCAAACTGGTTCTTATTGAAATAACGAAATAAAGCAACTAGCCTATCTTCTAACCTAGCTTCCTATAACATTTAACCCAGATTAAATTGTTGGGTTAAGAATTTACTCTACCCTGGGACTATCTGACCAAGATTAGACAATCTGGCCAGATTTATTCACTAATCTAACCTAGATACTTTGGCTAAGATTAAACTGTTTAGCCAAACTCATTCACTAATCCTATCAACATCAATTTAAAAAGAACTTGGCCATGCTTGAAAGGTATGGACCAAGTTACTATTATTGCATGGGGCTTTTATTGCAATTCTCTTATGCCCTCTTTTCTTTTCTTTTTCTTTTTCTTTTTCTTTTCTTTTTCTTTTTCTTTTTTTTTCTTTTCTTTTTCTTTTTCTTTTTCTTTTTCAAATTATTTGCAGAATGAAAAATCATTTGTCAACAAAAAACACTAGAGACAGATAATATCCCAGTCACCAGTTGATCCTATAAATTATAGGGTGATAACAATGGCTCCACCTGGGGATGGTACTTTCCATGTGAAGTGCCAAGAATCCTGGTACTGGTCATTCTGAGAATTTCTGCCTAGTAGCCTTTGTTGGTTTTATTCTCAAAATTGGAAGAACAGTGGTCAATGGCTTAGGGCCTTCTCTTCGGGCTTCAACCAACTGACTAATGTTATTCTCTCAGAAAATTCATGCGAAAATAAAAATGGTATGTACAATGGAGAGTGAAAACTAGAGTCTCTACTGGGGCGACACATAATGCTTCAGCATTCTGCCATTTACAGGCCCTCCTGGCAGATCTGTCCCATCAACGTTGTTTAGCAAGAAAGTGTTGTTTCCCCTGAATGCTTGAATCATGTATGGTCCTCTCCATAGACTGTCAAATTTTCCATGCTTTCCCTTGTCTTTATTTCTAGCGTCCCATCTCAGCACCAAATCTCCTAGCTCAAAATCATCTTCCTTGGTTCTTTTGTCAAAAATCTTCTTGATTCTTTCTTGTATTACCTAAGTCTTGTTGAAAACGTCTTCCCTAGACTGCTGCAAATGGATCATCTGGTTGATCCTTCTCTGTGAGTCATTTGGCTCGGCTTGTATCTCTTGAAGCAAATTCATGACAGGGACTCCTAAGGAAGTGGGGAAAATTGTTTATGTGCCATAGACCAGCTGGTATGGTGACATACCGATTGACCTTTTGGTGGTCATTCTGTCAGCCCACGATGCGAACACCAACTTGTTATGCCATGATTTCTTGTTTTCCTACAACGCTTTCTTGATGATGGTTACCAAGGTTTTGTTTGAAGATTCCGCCAGCCCATTCCTCTGAGGGTAGTAAGCTATGGAATGTCCCAAACCAATGTGATACTGGTTGCAGAAATCTATGAGTTTCTTCGACTGAAAAGCAGTTGCATTATCAGTTATAATATTTCTAGGACATCTAAAGTGAGACAAGATATTATTTTCAAGGAATTTGATAATAACAGAGTTAGTGGCTTGCCTACTTGGTACTTCTTTGATCCATTTGGTAAAATAATCGGTGGCAGTGAGAATCCACCTGTGTTGGCCTGAAGGAGGGTGTATTTCTCCAATGAATTCCAGTCCCCATTGCTGGAAAGGGGCTTCAACTGAGATCGGTTTCAGGGGGAGAGGAAGGATTTTCCTTTTGCCTTCAAATAGCTGACATTGATGACACATAGTCACTTTATGATGTACATCAGCGAATAAGGTGGGACAATAGAATCTAGATCTGAGTATTTTGTTGGTTGTGACCTTCCAGTTCAGATGTCCACCACATTCTCCTGCATGAAATTCTTGTAACACGTTGTCAGCTTCATCTTTCAATAAACAATTTAACAGAATACCTCCAGGATCTTTCCAATACAGATTGCCTTCTAGAATACAGAATTTTAAGGCTTTCAACTTCAAAAATCTATCTTTAGTCTTAGTCAAACCAGGGGGAGCTTGTAAATTTTGTGAAACGAATATAAGGTCTGCGTACCATGGAGAGTTGAGAAATACATCTCTCATGCTTGGAGTTGCCATCTTGCCCTGTTCATCTGCTGTAGCTAAAAAATTAATGTCAAGAGCATGGAAATTTGATTCAGCCATTAATTTAGCAAGGCCTTGACCTTTAATTAGTTTCGTAGGCTTAATCTCTATGTCATATTCTAAAATGACAACAATCCATTTTTCTCTTCTTCCATTTGGATTGTCTTGGGTCAAAATGTCTTTTACTACCGCATCGGAACATATGCAATGGTATGGGAATGGAGAATGTAGACCCTAAAATATTTTATATCTGTTACCAAGGCAAAAGCTTGTTTCTCCATTATCTTGTAATTCAGAGCAGCGTCTCTTAACACTTTAGTAAAGAAATCTATGGGTTTTTCATGCCCTTCGTTGTTCTTTTGTAGTAATACCGCTGCTATAGTATGTTCATAAGAGAAAGAACAAAGATAGAAGTCCTTAGTAAAATCAGGACTGATCAAGATAGGGGCCTCTGTGAGTGCTCGTTTGACTTGTTCAAAAAACTGTCTAGACTCAGTGTCCCATTTTATTTTTACATCCTTTTTTAACATATTTGTAATGTTTCTGAGGAGCTCGGCCAGATTGGGAATGAATATTCGTAGAAAGTTTATTCTTCCGATAAAAGTCTGTAATTATTTGATGTTTCTTGGGTGTTCTAATTTTTGTATGGCCTCGATTCTGCTAGGGTCTATTTTGATTCCGTCCTTGGAGATGATGTGTCCTAGCAATTTTCCTTCCTCTAGTCCGAAAAGGATTTTCTTAGGATTTAAAGAAATCCCCAAAATTCTACATTTCTCGAAGACTCGTCTGAGGTGTCACATGTGTTCGTCATCAGATCGGGAAAACACAGTTACATCATCTAAATAGACGACAATAAACTTACCCGATTCTTCCACAAAGGCAATATCCATTGCTCTCTAGAAAGTGGCTCCAGTGTTCATCAAATCAAAAGGCATTTTCACATACATGAAAGTGCCCAATGGTGTGGTGAAAGTAGTTTTGTCTTGGTCATCCGGGTGAACTAGGACCTGATTATAACCTGAGAACCCATCCAGCAAAGAGATTCGATTGGATCTCACCACCCTTTGAAGGATGTGATCCATTTTCGGCAAAGGGTAATTTTCCTTCAGGGAGACCTTATTCAGATTTCGTAAATCTATGCAAAGCCTAATTTCCCCAGATTTCTTACGTGTAGGGACCAAATTAGAGACCCATTTAGAAAAACGCAATGGGACTATGATTTTGGCATCATACATTTTTTTATTTCCTTCTCTATCAGAGGGAGCAACTTGGGATTTATCCTCCTAAGTTTCTGTCTGAACGGTTTTTGGTCTTCCTTTATTGGAATTTTGTGTTGTATGATGTTGGTATCATAAGCTTTCAAATCCTCATAACCCGAGGCAAAGACATCCGAATATTCTTTGAACAGCTCAATGTATTTGATTTTTTGCTCAGAGGGTAATGATTTAGACAATTTAACTATATTGGGTTTCTCTTCGGTCCCTATATTACAGTCTTCTACCTCTTGTCCATTGGCTTCAATTTTTGGTTTTTTTGCTACGTCGTTAAAATCAAACAAGTCCTCTAAAGGATCTAGGCCCCTAGGTAAAACATTACTTTTCAAATGAAGAATACCAGTCTCCATCTCATCATCGCCTAATTCTCCTGAATCTACACTATTTACACTATCAATTTCAAAATCAGATATATTTACATTTTCATCCTCGTTCTCTAAATCTATATTTGTACATTCAAAATCATTTTTACACTGCAAAAAGTCTTCAATTTGATCATCATTACCAAACAATTGCCAATACCTAATATTGTCGGGAATGGTTGGTCTGCATTTCACCTCTACTGTGTATGGGCGAGTTGAGTGGAAAGGAATCTTACATGTGGCTGCTGACGTAGCCAATCCATCTGCCAAAATGTTTTGTCCTCTCGGCATTACCTGCAAGTCAACTTCAGTGAAACATCTAAGGGAATCAAGAACAACATTCCTATAAGCTCTAAGACATGGGTGTTTCACAGTGTACTCACCTTTGATTTGCTTGATTATCAACTCAGAATCACCTCTTACCATAATATGTTTAGCACCAATTCTTTTCAAAAGATTCAGACCGAGCATCAAGGCTTCATACTCGACAATATTGTTAGTGCATTGGAAATTTAATTTGTAAGAATGGATTTTTGAATACCTATTTCTGTGATTATGCATCCAAACTCCTGCTCTGGCTCCTTCTTTGCTTACTGCTCCATCAAAATCCATGCTCTAGAAATTTGTTAGTAATTCTTCAGTTATCACGTTTTTCATCCTTGTTGCCTCAATGATTTCTTGGCCTTCATCTGGACCAGATGTATCTTCTGCCAGCTGAGGGTTTTTCTCTCCCGTGTCACCATCATTATACAGGATAAAAGAATCCAAGTCAGAATGTGCGGATTAAAGAGGATAGTTGTGTGGTTTTTCCTGGCTACTGACCATGTATTTCATCAATGTTTCTCTGTATAGCCTTATTTGTTGCCTAAAAACTGGGATAGTGGCATATGACATATCTAGTTGCAGGGTACCTCTCAACTTGCCCCCCCTAGACTGGGATAGAAACATTCCATACTTCAGGGGAATGTCTGCAACCACCACATCCATGACCATGCTCTTCACCGGAATATGAACGAAGGTGATACATAGGCCCTTGATCATACCAATACATCTAACTTTACTAGACTCAAATGAATGTAGATCTTTATAAGGTCTAGTGACCTCCAGTCCCAGTTTCTCCATCACTGATTTCAGCATCAGATTGTGGTAAGAGCCCAAATCTAGAATAGCGTTATGCAATATTAGGTCATGTATGTTTAGACTGATGAAAAAAGGAGCGACATCACCATTATCGTATTGGCCATCTACTTCAGGTCCGAACAGAAGTTAAGGTTGATCATCTGTAAGGTTCACGGTATCTGAATGATTTGTTGATCCAATGGTTAAGGCCTTCGTGCCTATTTCAGGTTCAATGGTTAGTGCTTTAATCACTTATGAACGATAAACGTCTTTAACTCAGAAAGTGGAATGGGAATTTTTACTTTGGCTAATTCCCCCTCAAGGATGAAAGGTGTAGGAGCTCTGCCTTGGCTCATAAATTCTGGTTTGTCCACCACACTCTTCTGGCCAGAAGTACTTGGTGGATTAACAGGTGAAACCTTGAGCTGTGATGATCTTTTTAGAATAGTAAGGTTTTACCTCTCAGGAACTTCAGCAGTACTCTTCTCACGAATCTTCTCGGCAGATGGCTCAGAGGCCTTCTTGGTTTCGACTACCTTCTTTGTTTCAATCGTCTTTTTTGGGGAACTCCCTTCTGTCTTTTTACTCCACAGATTATACTGCCAGTGTACCTCCAAAGTGGCATTTTTGAATGCATGTTGTTCTACATATTCAGCTTCTTCACTTACTTTTGTTTGATTGAGAAGAAAAAGTTCTTGCTCTTCTTGGGTAAGGAAAATAGCTTCGTTATCATGAATGCCCATGAGATTTATGTGAGTATCCTCCAATTCCTCGATCACTTCCTCCCCCTCATTAGCATAATTTTCTTGTAGGGGAGGTCTGATCTGTTGATCCAGACCTCTCTACTCTCTTTGATCCCTAGGATCCCTCTGTCTGATTTGAGGAGGGTTTCTTCTGAAGTTAGGATTCCGAACCTGAGGAACTGGTGGGTTTGCTCTTGGAGGATTTATTTCTGACATAGTAATTCTTTCCATTTCTCTGGCCAAGGAATCCAATTTGGAATCTGAGGTTGATGTGGAAGGTTCCTCTTTAATTGTGACTCTCCTCTCTGACCTCTGACGTGCCCTTTTTGCCAACAAATTGGCTTCCACACTTATTTCACTTTTATGCATGTCTTCCAGAGTGGTAGAATTTCTTTCCCTCAGTTGGTATGACATATCAGTGTCAAAACCATTAGGGAATTTTATCAATGCCAAACCCTATGGAGGTTTGATTTCAGTTGGGATTGCGTTGTACAGGTTATTGAAATGAGTGCAGTAATCTTGTACTGTCTCACCTTGATTTCTTCTAATATTTTCGTATTCTGACAATATTTGGAGAGGGTTTTTCTTTACCTCCCATCTGTCTAGAAAACTCCTTTGCAATGCGGTAAGGTCAAGGATGGAGGCAACATCTAAAACTTTATACCATTTTTTAATGTCACCTACCAAACTTTGGGCAAACAATCTCATTTGAACGTCAGCCTCATCTACTTCATGCAGATCAAAATAATCATTCATTTTATCAACGTGTTGTTGGGCATTTAAAGGTCTTGTTGCATCGAACTGTGGAAGTCTCATTTGATAGTCTTGGGGCATGGAATGAAGAGGTGAAACCAACACCAAGGGAGCATATCTAGCTACCATGATGGGTGGAGGAGGTGGGATAACAAACTGGATGATCGGCGAGGTTGTGGTTGGAGACGAGGACGAGGAGGGACTGGATAGCACCGAGGGAGTGGTTTGCATTTTAGAAGTGGGAGACAAAACTTCAGGGGTTCATGGTTGCAAAATGGTTGGGTCGAAAATGATTCCAGTCACAAAACTATCGGACCGTGTTCTAACTAGGCTTTGTTGGGAAAAGGTGTCAAAGTTAGGGTTTTGAAAGGTAACGGGTTCCCCTAAAAAGGAAAGGGACTTATGCAAGGGAGTATGACTCACTGAGACTTCAGCTACGGTCTTTTTCCTGAGCAACTGTTCCAGGTTATCTGTCAGTATCACAGGTACTAGGTCTCGATGAGATCGAGTATAAACTTTCTTGGGAGCTAGATTTCTTTTTGATTTATATATATATATATATATATATATTTTAGTTTTATGAGTGTGAAAATAATATGTACAAATTTTAATCAACCTCTAAACATTACTTTCTTCTCAAATTTGTGATCTTTCAGGAACAAACTTTCTTTTTAGGGAAAGAAAACATGAAGTTATAAATTTTATGTTCTTCCCCAATATGGTCGCCACTATGTTAGCACTTGGTAAATTTCCTAGAGGTTGATAGTAGAAGAAATCTACTAGGGTAACTTTATCCAACCACTTTTGAAGCTGGGATCTAGCCCTTTCAACTTCAGAGAGGGATATCTCTATATGATTTAGCTATGTTTCAAATTTTAAATATTAGGCTACGTAAATAAATAGGTCGGTTTTAGTTGTCGTAGTGTTTTTCGAGTTGGTTGAGATAGTCTACACATCCATTGGGCTATGGGGTCTGTGTTTTTAAATAAATATGAAATCCGAACCAGAAACGCAAAGGAAAACTTTCATAGGGCGAGATAATATAATCACTGGATTCTTTAGTAGCATAAATGATGAATAGCAGAAAAGATGAGAAATATAATTTCAACAAAGAAGCAGTTAAGAATTTCTTTATTGAAAATACCATAAGATAAAACACTAAAATATTTCGAGTCAGAAACAGGGTATACGAGATAAATCCTGCAACGTTCATTGCTTCTAAAGATTAGATTCAGAAAACAATATGATAACAAAGAGAGAATAACATTCAACTTAGAGAGAAAAACATCACCAGTGAATAAACACAAGAATCCTGTAAAAGTGTCTCATTTTTATTAATGGAAGATCTCTTCAAAAATATTATAGTTTGATAGCTTCAGGGTGTGAAGATCAACAACCCCCAATACTTCAAAAGATGAAGTATTTATAGCTCAAATTACAAATGATCCTGTCATTAATGATCAGGATGTGCTAAATCTATTTTTATCCTAACTAACTTAACAAATTTCCTGAATCTAGGATCTGCTTGATGATGTGGTGTAACTGCATGTTGATTTCTGGGTGGGTCGTTGATGAAGCCTCTGCACGACCTCATCTGGCTAGACAAATAATTGGACTGGGACAACTCATTTGCTACTCGATCAGATCACAGATTTCCTCCCATCAGAGATGACTGGGCACATTGACTTTGAGTAGCCTTCGATACACTTCATCCATTTCTGTGTACTTGGCGAATGTAGGTTTGGTGAGGAAGATGTATCGAATCTCATGTTGGATACTGATGTCCCACTGAAGTGCATCTAGAAATTCCTTTCCAGTGATGCTCCCTTGAATTCCTGCAAACTTTGAATTGTCCTTAGCCACATCAGCCAATCTCTTCTTGTAGTCTGGGAGTGTCATCAATTTATCATTGATTACCTTCAGACTAGGAAGATCTTTCTTCTAGAGAGCCTCAATCTTACTAAAGAATATTTGTACCCCTAGGTCCATGGCCTAAACCTTTTCTTCCAATTGAAGCATTAATCCTCTCTTGGTCAAAAATATTTTGACCTCAAGGATGGTCTCTGTTCTATCTTCAATTTTCATCTCTTCCAGTTCTTCCCTGGTCTTAGAATTTAAGAACTTGATGATCTCGTTCGCCCTTGTTGGCATTTCTCCCAATTCTGATCTGATCTTCTCGATGGCCTGTTTTCTTCTCTGTACCAATTCATTATGTTCAAACATGATCTGTATCATGGGCCATATCTCATTCATGGACTTGGTGATGTCTGTCCATATACTTTCTTTAACCTCGGCCAAAGTTTTTCCTGCCATTGTTTGCTTCTGGAGCTGTTGTAACTCTTGTTTGAGCTGATTTGTCACCTAATTTTCTTTGGAGAGGTTGGTTTGAAAGGAAGATTTGAGTTCCTGAAGATTCTCAATCTCCTTTTTGAGCCTGTTGATCTCTGTTTCCTGTAGGTTCATCTTTTCCATAGACTTAGCCAGGTCGGCTGTCTTCTCCAGGGATGTCAATGGAGTTGTGGATGGGACTTCTGTCACTGATTCTGTGCTCACTCTTGAAATTGGAATAGCACTCAGTGGAATGACTTCCATTGGCTTCAGTTTCTCTTTCTCTTTTAATAGCTTCTCCATCTCAGCTTCCATTTCCTTAAGCTGTGCATTCTGCTCCATGATCAGCTTGATAATTTCGTCTTTCTCTCCTTCTTTCTCTGCTATCTCCTTCGCTTGCGAATCCTCTATGGGTGAGAGCTTCAACTATTTCCTCAAGGAGGCTATGTCAGCATTCTTGTTCTTAATCATCTCCTCAGTTGCTTTCACGTTTGAATAATCGTAACCGATCTTGAGGACCAGTTCCTCCAAAGTCTTGATCCTATTGTCCTTAGCAAAGGACGATATCTTCTCCAACTTCAGCTGTGTTTGAACATTGTTCAGGGACACTTTCAGTTTGAACATAGTAGTGGAAGCATGTGCCAGTGTGTAAAAGACCATTTCCCCTGTCTACTTGTGCAGAGCCATATGATCGGCTGGATGCACTTCCTTCGTCTGGAATTCAAAGGTGGCCCTTTTATAGTTGGTGATCACCTTTGGATCTGGTACCTATGCCTGGAGGAATGCCATATGCATTCTTCCCTTCTTGGTGTCGAATGCTGATAGCAACCTATGTTGCACAGTCGACGTATGCTTCCAGAACTGGGTGCAAGTACTATTGGTCAGGGTTTGGTTCCTTTTCTTTATCAGCTCATACTTTTTGAAGATACTCAGCTTCGGTCCCACCTTGCCTGGCAGGGTGGTCAATGGAGAATCTGTAGATTTTTCTGGCAATGCTGAGGTTATGACCTTATGGAGTCTCGAACCGAGGGGTGGCCTATCAAATTTGGTCACTGTAGTAGATGGGGTTTCCTTTTCCCCGGTCGGGCTAGGAACTGCAAAAGTCTTAGGCCTCTTGGTATGGAGCTGGAATTCTTCTGACGATACCTCCGTGACAGGCGGAGATAAATCTTGCCTAGGCCTTTTCTCTTTCAGGACCTATGGCGTGGTTTTTTGTGACACAGTGGCTGGGGGATCCTGTTGTTCTACTTCAACCAATGTGTTAGGCTCCCATACTATCTGGTTTGCAATTTTTTCAACTTCAGGCCTAGCTTCATGAACATATGGGATGTTCTTGTTTTTTACTATCATCTCAGAGATGATCCCACATGGATTGTAATGCCATGGAAATCTCATGAAGAACTTCATTTCCCTCAGCATCCTGTCTGCTTCTTCCCCAGTTCCATGATTGTTGCATATGAAGGAGCCAATCTGCCCCTTAATTCTAAGTTGTTTCTTTTTCTTCAGTGACAGAAAATGGATATCATCAGAATTTATTATTTTCCTTATATATTCCAATGAAAAAATTCTGACAGGCAGGTACTTGGGCAGCTTATACGGTGCCAAATCGCACCCGTATACTCTGATCTCGGTGTAATATTGGTACAAATACCAATCCCCTATCTTTGTTTTATCCGAGAGATGTAGGATCCTCTATACTTCATCATTTATCTAAGGCTCGAGCCTGCCGCCAAGCATACTTACCACAGGGTGGTAGAATTGATCAATGAACTCCTTGAAACTGAACTCTGTGGAGTTGTGCTTGAGAAAGGAGGTCCATGCTGTCAGTGCCTAGGGTCTACCATCTCCATCCATCTTCTGCATGGAAAAAATGAATTTGTTCGCTTGGAAGAAGACGAACAAGTATGCCAATATGGACGAGTATCTGAACATGCCTTCCATGGAGAAATTCATGAATTGTTCATGAATATTGTCCACTAGGAAAGTGTTGAAATTGAACTGGGTGGTGGGATTCTCATCGGTAGAGAAAATAGATAAAAATCCCAGAATGGGTTCATCTACCCACTAATCTAAATAATATCCTAACAAGGCACAAAGGGAGGAAATGATCTGGTTTCCTTTAGTCAAGAACATGGAAGAAGGATAAGGAGGATTTGTGGAGGGAAATTGAGTGGATGGGGGAAGGAAAATCTCGAATATTTGAGCTCTTTGGAGGAAGGTCATTTTCTGGTATAATTCTGTAAGAATTTCCAGGTTGAAGGGTGATGCAGAGTCGGCTCGGGGGACTTGTATCATTTGGTCAATAGATTCGGGTGTGATGAGGAAAAGAATCTCTCAAGACGAGGAGAAGACGGCTCTTTTTTAGGGAATATAGTGGG
Source organism: Picea glauca (assembly GCA_000966675.3). NCBI lineage: Eukaryota > Viridiplantae > Streptophyta > Pinopsida > Pinales > Pinaceae > Picea > Picea glauca. Next base: position 316,627 of record JZKD02S1685399.1, on the reverse strand, counting down.
CTTGGCACTTGAGAGAGAACTCTGGAAAAGGGTGGATCAAAGGGAAGAGGTAAAGGGGTAAGTTGGACTCCCAGAGTCTGATTTCATCACTCTGGTCCAGGAAGAATTCCTTGAGCAATGACTGAAGGTCTGCGAAATCAAAATCTCACTTTGTATCTATGATTAATCGGTCTTTGTCAACCAGTGGGATCCTGTCAAGGTTGACAAGAGGTGGGAGGAATGGATTCTCCTCTCCTTCTGCTTGTTTGGACTTTGGCGCCATTACTGCAACAGTACCTACAAGAAAAAAAACGTTAGCGGGGTGGCAGTTGGTGGGGGCAACTTATTTCAACGGAGGAGAAAATGGGGTAAATCTCTCTGGTGCGATGAGTGAGTAAATGGTGAAAATAGGAAGAAAAGGGTATTTTTGAGTAAATGGGTGTCTGTTGGGTGCAGGAGACAGGTCAGCTGGCTAACGGATATGTCATCCAGTAATAAATGGCCAATGGATCACTTAGAGTGTGAGATGGCAAGTGACGGTGACTGAGGGATACAAACAGGTGACATGGCTATTATCGATTGGGGTAAAGGTCATAGTGAGGGGGCTTCCCACGAGCGAATGGGGGGGAACGACTGACAACAGTTATGGGACGTGAGTATTTCAGGAAAGGTGGGTGGTGACTTCCAGAGGTGACGATGGTATGTCAGACAGTAGGAGATGATGGGACTCGGGGCCATTAGATTGTTGCCAGGTATGAAGAGGGGCCCGCCAGAGGAAAGATACCATTTCGGACCCCCCCCCCCTCAGTTAAAGGTAGATCAGTCGGGGGGGTCCGAAATACATCTTGGGTCGTTGATCTGCATGCCTGCTTCGGAGCTACAGATCTATGTGCTCTGTTTATGACACATTCCAGACCCCCCCCCTCCATTAAAGGCAGAACGGATGGGGGGGTCCAGAATTCAATACTAATCACAGATATGCGCACTTGATCCTAAGCCTTCAAGATGTGCGCAGGTCTTATCAGCAATTTCGGACCCCC